>KB296865.1:227733-238989 GCA_000328365.1 Capitella teleta
GGTCTCATCTGAGCCACTGCAGACGATGTGATGACGATGAAAGACCTGACAATAATTGCGTATGTTGTACACTGGAGTATGACGTAAGCAGGTTTGACTGAAGTCAACTGATTCCGGGAAAGCGAGAATCCTTATCGAGGGGTACAAGACGTGAAAATGATGCGAAAACGAAAACAGATCTGACAATGATGGACTGATGATGGGTGTTGACTCGAGTGAGCATGGGCAGACTAACTCCTGTCAACTAACTGGAACCCCGAGGGACAACAGAACCGTGTTCTGATGCTGACGTCATGATCAATTCATATCGAATGATCATGAAATGATGATATTTCAATTAGCCCATCGTATTGTTTTTCAATCTCGAATATTGTGTATAGACAGTGTGGCGTATTTGGGAAATTAAAAGTTCATAAAAATAGTCAAAATATATTTTATTCGTATTATATAATCAGTAATTATATATAATTCATTCGAACTTTAACTAGCGGTCGTTGCTGGTTAGAATGAATTAGTAAGCATTGAGACAAACGGAATGCAAGTAAATTGAAGCTAGCTTATTTGCCTGCTTGACGAGGAGTGGCGAGTGGAGTGGTGTCATCGGGCAAAGGTAGGTGACACGTAAACACGCAGGTGTGTCCGACCCCAGTGATGCTGTGCAGTTTGTAGCCAGCCGTCTCCAGTAGGTCGAGAACTTGGCGAGGAGCTAATGCGGTCCTCCACTCTTGGCTGCAAGCAGACAGGGCTTAGATAGGTCTACCCAATGCACAGAAGACTCCGTGCAATCGGAGTACTCACACATAGTTGCCTATGAGGTTAGCTTTTAACAGCTTCATTAGTGTGGGGTCGCTTTGTGCATCTCCGACTGTGCATGGTCCATTCTCCTGAAATAATAAAGTAGGCCTACCATATATGCATGCATACATATCTGATATTCATCAGTGACGATAAGCTAAGAGTTAACCCCGCCCTTTAATTTATTATTGAGTACATACACAAACATGCATGGGGTTAGGGTGCATGTTGGCACCCAATGACCAATATATATATACTGATTCACACCCTGATAATTATAACACGTCAATCCACTTGATCAGTACTCACTAGTCTGGTCTGTGTGCTGACAAGCACGTACGGCATCTTGATCACTTGAAACAGCGTCTGCTTAGAACGCACAATAAGGTCACCTAATCACTGACGGAAAGATTATGTGATAATCATAACGCACTCGAATGATTCGGATTTGTATGAATGATCATAACGCACTTATATTTCAGATTCGCAGATGCAGACTGACTGATGGGGTTTTACGGCTCCATCCAAACCATTCGGATGATACGGGCGCCAGAACAGAAGGACCGGGACCGGGGTTTCCCCCTACTCTTATCGATAAATCCCGAGGGTTACTGCCCTCGAAAATTTCTGCAAATCTGCTTTCTGAATAATTACCGCCCAGTCTCCAATCTTCCTTTTCTGAGTAAAATCCATGAAAGGGCAGTAGTCGGTTAACTAAATGTGTACCTGAAAGCGAATAATCTGTTTGATTCATTCCAATCTGCTTATAAAAAACAGCACAGCACCGAAACGGCCTTCATTAAAGTGAAAACTGACATTGACATCATATTGGATTTTGGAGATGCAGAATTGGAATTGACATCTGTTTGGATGATGTGATCGGCTTTAACGTTAAAATACGCGAGGACTGGAGCCTTTGAGGTGACCTGCTTGATGTCCAGAATAGCTTTTTCGTGTTGGGTCTCCCAAGAAAAGATTGCATGCTTCTTCAGTATGTTGACAAACTGTCGTTTTAAACAAGTGAATTCATAGCTCTGGCGTTTCGTGTAGTTTACCATTCCCAGATAGGATTCTAGCTCTTGCTTTGAGGTGGTCTTGGCATCTGTTGGATGGCATTTATTTTCTCTGGTTCTATTTGGATTCCTTCTGGTGTTAGCATCTGTCAAAAGAACTTGCATTGAACAGTGCAAAACCGCACTATTTTTGGGTTAAACCATTTCGCTCTGGCAAGATGCAGCAGCATAAGTAGGTTAATTGGTGTGATGGTCTTGAGTCGTTGAACCAGTGATGAGACAGGCATCTGCAATTCCTGTCACTCCTCTTGCTTGCGTCCTAGTGGTCATGGTGTATACCTCTTGAACAATGGGTTTTGATGGTAGTATTGGCTGTTTTAATGGAGGAAAGCTGACGTAACCCATTTCCTACAATGATTGTCTGCTCGGGGGTCTTTCTTACATCACAAATTTGAAATCTATATTGCAGCATCCGCTTTCTTATGTGGATCATAAACAACTTAGAACTAAGATTTCTCACCGGTTGGTCTCCATAAGCTTTTATGATCACTGATGGTGGATCCATGGGTGTAACACCAAAGGTTCTCTTTCACACGTGGAGTGGAAATGTGTTGCATCCTGCTCCTGAATCGACTTCGGCTTCTATTAGATGTTTGTTGGATTTCATTGCATTACTGAACCAGAGGGGGCACAGATGAGGAGCTTTAGGATCCGGAAATGTATTCAAGGAATTAAAGTCTACAGAGTTGGCGTCATCTTCATCGCTCTGGTCATGATCGTTACAGTCCATGATTTGATGAACTCTTGTTTTGATATTTCCTACTCCGTTCTTCTTCATTCTAAATACCTTTACCCCAATGTCTTATCCTTCCACACTAATTGCATTTGGAGGCCTTAGCTGGGCATTATTGTCGTCTACGTCGCACTCTTCCACCACACAATAAAAGTACATGATAAAGATTTAGACAGATGTGAATTTGAAAAATCATTAGAATTTTCATGGTGAATCTTGTTCACATAAGAGTTCGTTGTTGGGCTTCCTCTCCATCAATGCATTACTTAGCAGCACTCGATTTGCCATACATCTGACAAATGTTCATCCATTAAATTGCATGGCCCGATGCTTTAAGTGATTTCCATTACTCTTTTGCTGCTTAGTTGGTCTGCTTTCTCTTTAAGGCAGTACTTCATTCACCTTGAAACAGCAGTACGCGCCTCATACTCTATCTCTGATTTCCATGCTGCGAATCTGGTGGGGAGCTTAGCATCTGGTGTCCAACCCAGCTGAGGTCAGTATATATATTGCCCTGTCATCGTTGCTTCTGTGTTGGTCGGGTACTTGAAATACTTCTTGACACCATGTTGTACTTTTGATTGACAAAGGTTCGAGCTTTCAATGCTTAATGAGTCGTGGATTGAACATATATACACACAGGTGTTCAGTGAAATCGATCATAGAAAAATATAATATATATAGAAATATCGTTGAATTGAGATTAAGCTGATTTAGAATAGCTTATCTTTATATGCAACAAACCTGATGTTCTGAAACCTTGAGGTCCCGAAATGCTGAAGTTCTGAAATGCTGATGTTCTGAAATGCTGATGTTCTGAAATTCTGATGTTCTGAAATTCTTACGGGGATATGTAATCTGGATGTCCTGAAATCCTGATGTTATGAAACCTTGAGGTCCCGAAATGCTGAAGTTCTGAAATGCTGATGTTCTGAAATTCTGATGTTCTGAAATTCTTACGGGGATATGTAATCTGGATGTCCTGAAATCCTGATGTTATGAAATGCTGATGTTCTGAAATGCTGATGTTCTGAAATGCTGATGTTTTGAAATGTTGATGTTCTAAAATGCTGATGTTCTGAAATGCTGATGTTTTGAAATGCTGATGTTATGAAACCTTGATGCCTGAAATCCTGATGTTTTGAATTCCTGATGATCTGAAATTATGATGTTTTGAAACCTTGATGCCTGAAATACTGATGTTCTGAAATCTTGATGTCCTGAAATCATGAAGTTATGAAACCTTGATGCCTGAAATCCTGATTTTCTAAAATCCTGATGTTCTGAAATCCTGATGATCTGAAATCATGATGTTAATAAACCTTGATGCCTGAAATCCTGATTTTCTGAAATCCTGAGGTTCTGAAATTCAGATATTTTGAAATCCTCATGTTCTGAAATGCTGATGTTATGAAAACTGGATGACCAGAAATCCTGATATTCTGAAATCCTGATATTCTGAAATCCTGATGGTATGAAATTTTGATGTTCTGAAATCCTGACGTAATGAAGTCTGGAAGTCCTGAAATCCTGATGTTTTGAAACCTTGATGTCCAGAAATTCTGATGTTCTGAAATCCTGATGTTCTGAAATCCTGATGTTCTGAAATCCTGATGTTATGAAACCTTGATGCCTGAAATCGTGATGTCCTGAAATCCTGATTTTCTGAAATCCTGATGTTATGAAACCTTGATGCCTGAAATCGTGATGTCCTGAATTCCAGATGTCCTGAAATCCTGATGTTCTGAAAATAGATCAGTTTTACTTATGTTCCACCAAGGGGATTTTGTCCGATTTTCAGTATGTTAGTGAGGAGGTTATTCCTAATGTATTCCACTAAAAATAATTTTTTTTAATTTGGTCCGTGTCGAACGCTATATTAACTGCAAGGAACGTTAATAATATTAGTTATTAAAACTCCTTGATTGACTAGTCTATTCTGTGAATGAATTACATGTACATGTACTAGAAACTTATCTGATCTAATGCTGGCTTGCTGAGGTACTGTCCGCCATTCTATTGTGTAGCTCAGAGGTTGCCTTGCCACACTATTCGTTATAGTTCAGTGTTTTACTCGGATAGACTTTTAAGTACTAAGCCAGTAAGTTGTAACTCTTGATCACCTTAGACTGTGTCACTAAATCTTCGTAAACTGAAAATAGAAAATCATTTTGACAAACATAACAAAACTGCTTCGACATGTATCAATAAAAAGTGATGAAGAGCTTCGTTTTATTTTTAGCCAATCAGCGTGCGAACCGCTCGCTTCCGGTGCAGGCAGCAGACAAGTTTGTTGCTGTGGATGCCACGTCTGATTGACGGAATTTGTGTTTTTTCTGTCGTTTTCATTCGACATCTCTCGGTTAAATAGCATCAAAGACTAATACATTTATTTTCGAATCAAAAACCCTATTTCTGCAATGGATATGATGCAGAGTTTGCTCGTCCTCTGCTGTTTGTGTTTGGTCGAGTTGGACGCGTTGATGTTCCATCTGTCGCCCAACCAGCGCAAGTGCCTCAAAGACGAGATCCACAAGGGCGTCCTCGTCACTGGCGAATACGACATCTCCGAGGGTCCTGGACAGACTGCAAATGTTCTGGTTAGCATGATTAATTTTTGGGCCTTCCCAAATTTCCAAAATTAAATACCGCCGAGCATTATGAGTATACAAGTAGTATAAGTATAATAGACAATCACAATGGTATTATGGTATACTATATATAATTATAATATTTCCACTGTCAACATAGAATGTTTTATATTTCATTTAATTTTGATATACAGGTCACGGACTCCAAGGGTCATATTTTCTTCACCCGTGAAGATGCTGATCAGGGCAAGTTCGCCTTCACAACAGAAGAGTATGATATGTTTGAAGTCTGCTTTGAGACCAAAATGCAAAGAGGAGCTGTCGGAGGTGTTGATCGTGAGATCTTCCTCAGTATGAAGCATGGCATTGAAGCCAAGAGTTACGAAGAAGTGAGTTCTTCTCCCCTGAGCTAATTAATTAATGTGAATGAGCAAAATTACTCAGTGAAAGCTTGCTTGAAAATTTTGCGCATTTAAAATTGCCATTTTAAGTTAAGGGGATTTCACAGGTTAACCATTTTCTTTAATTTCTTTCATGCAACATGAGACATGAAAACTTGGTTATTGACTTGTGTGGAAGAATATTTTTTGCTGTTCACTGTTGACAGTGAAAAATATGTGCTATGCAAAACTGGCCCTATGGCACACTACGAAAATCAGATCCACGAAAAATTGATTGTAATAGATGCCAGCAAGCATTGGATTGAGAGACGACTGCTTAGCGGCACTTAAGCATGTTAGAAATGGCTGAATTTCTGAATGGCTGAAATGGTTAGAAATGGCTGAATTTCTGAATGGCTGAAATGGTTAGAAATGGCTGTGCTCTCATTTGCTTTCCCTTTACAATGCGTGTTTGGTGTTTTATGAAGAGGCTACACATACATGTATTATCATGAGAGATAGTCCCTGATTGCGATCAATTCTTAAAATATTTGAGATTTTAAATCTCAATATAATGACATGGTGGTTAAGATATGAACTCAATATATATATTAATTCGTGAAATTAGCTGTTCAGCCTGTTGCATGTACATGTAATTGGAAGTATTGAATTAATTGTTGTACTCCATCGTCATATTCAATTCATATTCACCGTATTATCGACTGCCACGTTGTTTGGAAGCCGTTTGTCTTTTGCTTGAGCGCAGAAATGTACAAGTAATAGTAGCATGAAATTCAACAAGTCAGTGTGTTGATAAAAATAAAATAGATGAATCATTGAATAAAAGCCATGCCCTCTAGTACAAGCAAGATCAAAGCAAGATAAGTAATTCACACGATGCTTGCATTCTTCTCGGTTTCGTATGCCCTGTGCAGTGGTGCTACCTAACTATCAATTTTCTTTATTATTTCTCAAGTAGTAGACTTAAAACTCACAGATATGTTAGGCAAGAGTGATCAACACCATTATCTCTCAATAACTAGCTGCTGTGCTTGAACAATTTTTATTTTAGCCGATCTTCAAAATCACTCTCCATAGCATCCCTACATAAGTTTACTGGAGCAATAAACTGCTCCCGTGCTATTTTCAAACGGCAAGGACTGGATTTAATCACTGTGTACTTAACTGACTTAATTGGCAGGGAAGTTGTTAAGAGCAACTACAGTAGTACCTGCGAATAATGAACAGTGCTGGATTCCAAAAAAAGTGTTCGTAGTTCGGGGGTGTTCGATAGTCAGGGTTGTGTAAAATTAGGTCACTATGGTAACTCATGCTAGCTTTGCATCAATTCAGCTATCAACAATAACAGCAATGAAGTATAATGTTTATTCATAGTTTATTGAATCATTTATCTTTCAATAAAATCTGTAATAAGTTAATCTCCATCGATGGAGCTGTAACTCTACCCCATCTCTTTGAAACGCGCGTCGCCTCCGAGCGTGAGACGGGGCTTCGCCTGTGACTCCGCCGCTGAGCCAGAGCTCGCGATTCGGCATGCACCGAGGGGGGAGCTTGCCTCTGCTTGCTGCATTAACTTTTAACGCTGTCGAGTGACCACTTAATTACTCCAAAATATTATCTCAACGACAATTTGGCTGATTTGACAGGTTAAAGTGAAGTCCTGCCCAATGACCCACTACAATTCACTTCACCCAGTTTTTTTTTTTTTTTCTTTTTTTTTTTCAGTTCTTTACTGTGTAAGCATAATTATGACCGCAATTTATTCTCTTATGAAGTGCAACATAGCATACATATCAGCCTTAATCATTTTAAATACCTTACGAGCCTTTAAAAACCACCCTTTAGGTGTTCTAGGCGCCGCGCACACGGCCGTCTCAGTGGAATTCTATTAACTTGCGAACAGTGAACAGGCACACAACAACAGCTCGCATGTATAATTACATCAACCTATATACCCGCTAAACACCGTAGAACATCGTGTGCATTTGCCATACGATTTTATTATACTTTAATTGAAAAAATGTAAAATTAAAATATTTTATATCTGAGGGGGTGTTCGTTGTTCGCGTTTTGGGGTGTTTGCTGCTCAGGAGTTAACATAACATAACTATTAACATGGGAGTGAGTTGTGTCCAAAGAAAATCGTTCGTTAGACTGTTTGGAAGACTGTTCGCTAGAGGTGTGTTCGTTAGTCGCAGGTACTACTGTATCTATGCGCCATAAATCTGATCCTCGTAAAACTTTCCTTCATGCCCGACCCTCAAAAACATCTTTTGTGAAGAAATGATGACTCCCGCAGATAGATTCACTGATAAGTGAAATATTATTATGAAAGCCTCATTTAGATCAGGCTAACAGTTTCAGTAATTAGAGCAGTTTTAGTAATTATTGCTTAATGCTCTTTAAGTTTTGTAACAAATATATTTGCTTGTGAATAGGCTGGATTACATGTTGTGGCCTCTCGAGCAATATTTGCTATGCACTCTGTAATGACAAACAGCTCTCCAGACTCCAAATGTTAAGAATTCTGTTCAATATGACAATTTGACTTTTGAGGCCAAATGACTGCTGTATTCTGACTTTGAGGCTGTGTTATTTTTGTCTGCATGGTCTTTAAATATAATTTTATTATTGTCATTATAATACTGTTAGGTAGTGTCGGGTATTCTATATTGTGCAGCCAATGTCAGCCATGCTCAATAATGAAAGGGAATTATTGATCTTTTTATCAATAGCTGTTGTTTCGTAAAATATAAAATGTCAACAGAATACCAGTCAGTGAAAGTTCCTGTATTTGAGAAATGCCTTGAATTCAGTGAATTAAACTTCTTTCAAACTCTCAAAAGAGATCAGAATCAGGCACATATCGATGAAATTGAGGAAATTAATTTCTTTTGTGCCCATTTGTTCTGGTATGCAAGCAATGTGATATATAATATATATATATATATATACATAAAAATCTTGGTGGAGCCACAGTATTTCACGCATGCGAATGATTTATAAATTGTTCTGCATTCAAATTTCCGTAGCAGTATATTACGAAAACACCATGGCTTTCTCCTAAGTTGTAACTGAATAACAGTAATTATATCTTTACTACCTTAGAATGGATGTTTGAACAATAATATGAAAATATGAGGGTAGTTAACTGAAAATTTAGCCAAAACAAACTACTCAACGTTATAGGAAACAGATTGATCGAACATCATTAATTCGATTATTGATTCGCCCGAAGGGTGGAATCGAACCACTCCGACGCTAATCGGCTACAGGTTTGAAGCCTGCACCCCGGACCACCGAGGCTCATTCGGGCAATTGATGTCTGCAGCACCATGGCTTTATATAACCCCCATGTACATCACTGTCTCTTCAATGGGGTGTATATATTTGCATACATCGTCAATATATCGTAACTTTTAAATTCAACGAATGCCAGCCACGATTTTTAACATGGATTTAATCAATGCTCCTGTCATTCCGCTTATTTTAGTGTCAAAATCTTCCCTATATGTTCCCTAAGTTGTATGGATTTTGTGCCAAGAAGGACTTGGTCAAATTGTCCCTGCGTGCGTTATGATTACGCTGATCATAATGTTCTCTTTCCAGATTGCCAAAGCTGAGAAACTGAAGCCTCTGGAGTTGGAGCTGAAGAAACTGGAAGACTTATCAGAGTCCATCGTCAATGACTTTGCGTACATGCGCGCCAGGGAGGAGGAGATGAGAGACACCAATGGTACTTTGATTTCAATTCTACTAGAGAGGAACGCACACTTAGCAAAGGGATGAATTATGAGAAATCCCAAGAGTGGTGTCAATCTAGGTCTTTTATTTTTTTATGAAGGAAAATTCTATACTAGAAATTTTATACTAAAATGTTTCCCAATGTTACTTTTTTTTCTTTTTTTTTTTTTTTTTTTTTTTTTTTTCTTTTGGATGGCGAGAGGGGGGGGGGCGCTCCTTAGATCTAAGACTGACCAGTTTACAGCTGGGCTCTGAGCTCGTGTCCTTGAGTGACACACATGCCTTCCACTTAACCTTTGACCTCGGCCCTTGCTATGTCTGTGTGATGCCCGATTTCGAGGAATGAGCTGTTCGAAAAAACCAAAACATGGAAAAGTGTGACTCTATTTCTATTTTTTTCATTCTCTTTAGTACTATGAAGCTGATTAGTAAGGACGCATGTTTAATTGCAAATGATTTATTTTCAGAGTCTACCCACTCACGAGTGCTGTACTTCAGTGTGTTTTCCATGTGCTGTCTGCTCGGCTTGGCCACGTGGCAGGTGCTTTACCTGCGCAAATACTTCAAGTCCAAGAAGCTGATTGAGTGAACGATGACAATAGTTATCTCATTATGTGATGAAAGAGTGCGTGGAAGGGTGAATGCGTGGAGTTCTGAACTCATTTCATAAATTTCATAAATAAAAACATCAGTTCAGTTCTCATTTATGTAATTTGTTTTTGTTATTTGATTATATGGCAATGACATTTATATTATGTATGTACTAGTGGATGAATTTCCTTGCTTTTGGGGTGGGATTTAATTTATTTAATTAGGGCAGCCATCGCTTTGACAACTTCGAAGCATGTAAAAATGCACAAAACATGGATCTTCGGTTTGGTTCATACGATATGTCTTTTTGTCATGAGAAACGGCCTAAAAAACACGACGTATAGTTTTCGTTGGACCTTTGAAAGATTCTTTGATTTGCTTGAACTGTAACAGTTTCAACAGAAGAGAATACTACATGTATTATCCAGTACAACTTATTCGAGAACATAATCTTTCTAATTAGCATAGCAAATATTGTTGCAACATGCATCAAGGATTGAGATGCGTTATGTTTTATGTTTAGCATGGTATCATAACGTTTGGATGAGTAACAGTTACGTTATGAACTGTGCGTTGTCGCAGAATTTTCTATGATGTATTTACTCGTATTTGGTCAACATTAACGACCTTGACCTTTGTACTGACCTAAATAGGAGAGCTTCCAACTTGTGATGAGAAATCTTCTTTAGAAATCAGTCTGCGTCTTTTTGAGGCTTCACACCAAACATCACAATGGGATCCAAAGCTTCCATCCTTTTGCAAGATTCAGAAATAGAAGAAATTCAGCGAGAAACTGGTTGTGAGTTTTCGTTTCACCATCCCTTTCGACAGACAGATGAGATGCTGAGCAAGTGATACTGATATTGATAACTGTTCAAGCTTAGCTGCATTCTATCATCTATAAGTATGAGTATGATTCTGTGGAGATTAATTATCAATATAGAGGCTTGGAACGAGATTAGCTGAAGCTCAGCATCATTTGACATTTTATTAATTAAAAAATCATTGCCTCGTAATGACAGGTCATACCCATCATTCATTTACATTGATGATTGATGATTGGGCATGATCCAGATAAATCGGTTTGCTGGTCCCCTTGTTCTACGTCAGTACTAGCTCCCCAAGAGTAGCGGAGCAGTTCCTGCACTACGGTACAGCTTGGGGAGCTATGTCAGTACTTCTTTTGCCAATAAATACATTTGAAGGGCTACTGATTCACTTCCTTAAAGGGAGGGAGAACTGGTTAAAAATTGACTTTGAGTCATTATTTGATGCACCATAAATGATTCCTATGCCTGGCCCACACAAGAAATATCATCGCTAACGAT
>KB296865.1:239039-249326 GCA_000328365.1 Capitella teleta
GTTCCCACCACATTTAACCCGTGATTCATTTTGTGCTTTTATTTTATTACTGTGTTTTCCAACACAGTGGTATTCATCATGTTGTTACATACTATATACAGGCATGAGATTCTTCCGTATTTTGACGGATTTCCGTACTTTTTAAAAAAGTCTGAAAAAAAATCGTTTTGGTCGTAAATATGCTTTCAATCTAACGCAAGCTGTCCTGGTCGTTTCTTGCATTGTAGTCGAATCTAACGCGACCTTTTCTGTCGCACGCTCTGATTGGTGGTTCTCGACCAATGGTAAGCTACGATACATTCACTACTACTTTCGGAAGAAATCAATTCTCAATCAATTCTAGTCGAACGAGAAGTTTCAAGTTTGCTATAGCAATATGCGCTGTTTGCCTTTGAACGCCGTTGTCACCTGTGACGACCCAGACGTTGCGAGCAACCGCTGGTCCTGGAGTTGGCTAGAAAAGAAGATTCCTTGACCATGGACAGGACAATATGCAACAAATGCTGTAACTGTGTAAATTTGTGTTCAATAAAGAATACTTACTTTGGTAGCCTCCTGATTGATGAACAATTCAACTATTAATCTGTTAGGCCTATTGATTTGTAAATTTCTAAACTATCTTCATTGATAGAGCTCTCTATGAAATTACTTGAAGACCATTGAATTTCTTGCAACTTAATGCTTAAAAATCTAAAAATTTCTCCCTCCGGGGGGGACACCCCCCCGGATCCCCCCCCCCCTCTGCCCCTGCTAGACTTTCAGTACTTTTTGTCAAACCTCTGTCTCATGCCTGTATATATGACGCAACATCCCACAGCCATGAGTGTTCGCTCGTGGGCAGAGGCACCAATCGTTTTCCCCCAATAATTTTATTTCTTAAACGCAGCAATCGCATAAATGTTTCAGATGCGTATAAAAGCAATCCGATGAAACAATTACAATTAAAAACATAAAATGCATGAAAGAGTTCAAAACTATTTAAAATACAGCAAATATAATTTGCAGATTGAAATAAATCACAGGATCTTAATGTGGCAGGCAGTCTGTTCCACTCTAGTGGACCAGCGACTGAGAGGACACGGTCACCATCGCTTCATCTTGTTCTTGGCACTTCCAGGAGCATGCTGCCTGTGATCGAAGTGTCCTGGTAGAGGATTGCCTTGGACATCGGGACGCAGTGTTTGTGTGTAGGATTATTCACGCAGCTGCGTTCTGTGACATTAGCGGCATGAAAAATGACTTGTGCTGTAACAGATGGCGTTCACTTGTTCGTGTTTTCATTTTAATGAATCACACAGTGCACCCCCAAATTATTGTATGCCAGATCTCTGTCCTTGAACTCATTATTCTGTTTTGTATTATAAATTATTCTAATTAATTCCGGCCCCTGTTCTTGTATGAAATCATCCTCTCTTTAGAAATAAACAAATATACATGTAGTTATTCACTTCTGGCTTGACACCTTAGCGTTATAAGGTTAAGTTATTTTCAAAATTCACTTACAAAGTGCATCTGTTTTTCTTCTCCAGTTTCTCCACACCAAATTGTTCGTCTATACAGTCGGTTCATCGCTCTCGACAAAACCAACAATGGCTACCTTAGGTTCGTTTCTTTATCTTTCCTTTTTGCTTGCTTTAATTTAAATTATATTCAGCCGAGAAGACTTCCTGCGCATCCCTGAGCTTGCCATCAACCCGCTCGGCGATCGTATTGTGCATGCGTTTTTCATGGAAGGGTGAGCGTTCTATTCAGTCACCCCAAAAAAATTATTGACCGAAACCCTCTGAAAAATATGAATTCATATTCCTTTTTTATCTTCTTATTACTAGTAATTTCTGTATCAATTTATATTTTTTTCACTATCAGTCATGGTCCATTGAAGTTAGTATTCAATCTTGATTCTGCACATATTGTACTTTATACCGGGGGAATTTTAATTTTAATTTTTGGCATGGTTCTTGAGCCTTTCTGTGGTATTTTGTTTGTAAATTATTTCAATGTCATTCAAGTATTCAACCCATGGAACGCTGGTCTTGAAGAACTCATGATTCATGTTTAAATAAGTAATATCCCCTCTAGGAACGAGGATGGAGTCAATTTCCGTGAATTCATGAGAACACTCGCTAGTTTCCGCCCAATTCAGGAAAAAAAGACAAACGACTTAAACAACAGAGAAGCCAAACTTAAGTGTGAGTTATGACTGATGTGAATTTCCGAAATCTTCATTTGAAATATTTGTTTAATCTCGAAAGTTGCGTTCAAGATGTACGACTTAGATGGTGATGATAAGATCTCTCGCGATGAACTATTAGCTGTTCTTCACATGATGGTCGGAGCTAATATATCTGAAGATCAGGTTTGTTTCGTTGAATATTACAAATACAAATTAATTAATTATGTATTCAGTTGGGCAGTATTGCTGACCGCACCATCACAGAAGCTGACCAGGATGGCGACGGGATGATCGCCTTTGACGAGTTTGTAAAGGTGAGTTTTTTTTACGAGGTATCAGGTAATTCTAATCTGTCAGATAAGGTCTCATTGGAACTTCTGTTAAGAGGGATTAACAGTCACTATTAATCACGGTTACGCTGTGAGAGGACTTTTGGCTAGATGATATACAACCAGATAGCGTGCCAATAGATTGTAATGCTTATCATTTTACACGCGTTCTGGTTTCTCGAGACTTGACATCTCTTGGCTGCAAACTAGTTCTTCGAGTGGTCTCTAGGATTGTTGGTTTGAATATTATTGTTCATCAAACAGCCATTTGTGTGAACAACTCAAATTGTTTAATCAACAAATAAATTCAAAATATATTTTTTTTTGTAAATGGATCTCTTATGCTGCCATTATTCATGGCACAACACCGAATTCTGATAATATCTTTGCACGTCATTATGTTATGAGTGCGTTATGATATCTTGATCCAGACATCTGCTCGCAAAATGTCTCGGACCAATTGAAATTGTCAGAGATCTAATTATAATTGCCTTTTGGTGATATTCATGGCTGGCGCTACCGAGACTCCCCGAGGAAGAATTTACACCAAGAATTATTTGAAGAAATAATTCTCAGGCCGAAGTCTAAGGCCCCAGGGCAATCATGCAGTCAGACTCATTTAATCTGAAGTATTATTTCGAGATAACTTTGATGTGTTTACGAGCCTCGTATTCATCTTTGCAGGTGATGGAGCGTGTTGACGTTGAACAGAAAATGAGCATCCGATTCTTAAACTGACCCCACACCACAAAACGATCTCTCCAACAACCTGTTCTCTACACAATTACATAATCAGCAGATTTGGTACTAATTTTATACTCTGTATTAATTAACATTCCCTTTTAACCCTAGTAATAATCTATTGTAGGGTAACACACAGTGTTAGTGCATCTCTCATAACACCCAGGTTTTCTAATATGTTTTTCTAGGACAACATATCTCTTTTTTTTTCTTTTTTTTTTTTTCATTTTTTCAGTTTTCAGTTTTTTCTTGCCATGACGTTTCTGTGCATCCCTAGTCGTTATATGTACATCTGTGGTGTACTTAATTAAATTCAGTTGACTCTAGTACTACTAGTTCAATTTATTTCTTGTAATTTTTCCTTTCCGCATTTCTATTTTTGCTTGTTTGTTTTCGTTCAGTCTTTCAATATCTTAAAATTTATTATTTCACTTTAATTTTTAATTGCATTTTTTCAGAAACATGACCAACAGTAAATTCATATTTTCATCTTCATGGACAATTTCATCTCATTTAATGTGAATAAATCATGCTCAAAGTAATTGTCATGCACTTTATTTACTAAATTATTTGGAAATAATATATGTTTAAGAAAAGAAAAAGTCAAGAACTAGTTAGCAGTGTCCATCTTCTCACTGTGTGGCATAAGATAATAACCGAAAGATGTGAAACAATACAAAAAATGAAATATGGAAATTATAATTTTATTTCACATCCATTCGAAAATGGTTGACTAGCAGGGAAAATAAAGACGAAAAAAATCTCACCAATGATTCTCACATCGAGACCAAAAAATAAAAATTAAACACATACAATATATTTTTTTTTGATTTCTAGTTTCATGAACAAATTGTCATTTTGTGATTAGCTTTCAAGTTTTCAATATTTAGATACAGCATATCACGGGAAACATATGCAAATATTACATTAATAACATTATCATAATACGGAACTAAGATTATCATCAGGATGAGGTGGAGACCGCTAATTTCTTCAGATGATCCATAAAGACTTGCAAACTGACATCATCTGTGAGAACAAGTCCACTGCCGTCCTGTGAAATTGAAGGTTAAAACAGTTAAAAACATGTAGAAATCAACTTGCAGAAGTGAAAAATCTCAAATTAAATATACATTCAATACATGAAAGCCCAGAATACAAATTTCCCCACAGAACGCCTGTTTGGGCCGTATGAATAAATTTCAGGCTTTAATATCCGTTACCTTTCTACGCACTCGTATCCACTCTTAAGTAAGTTCATACTTCATACTAAATCAACTCAATAATTATGCAACAAATTTCCTTCAGATGATGCAAACAAATAGACATATGAGGTCACAACAAAGGCAAGCAGACCAGAGAAAAAGAGAACCACAAAAACTTAGCAGCTAAAGAGGTCACGACCCTTGACACGACCCTTAACACCAGCATAACAACAACATCGTAAAAGCTGATCCCATTAAAACCAGATTCTTCTCAATTTTAACCCACTTATGCACCGAAACGACCTTAATCTGATGCAGACATGAGAATAAAAAACATGCAAAAAACCACCGATATACAAAAATTGTTTACAGAATTGGAGCCGGAATCACTTATTGTAGGCTGAAAAAGCAAACGGCTTTCATGTATAAATAACAAAAGCGCAACGCCCCTTTTATATATATTTTCTTTATACTAATCGGCGTTATTTCAATATATCAACAAACCGCATGAGCAGGCATCGACTCAACATTAGGGTCAAACGACTTTTGGTGAAATCAAAGTTAAAAGTAATCGAAAAATAACAAAATTAACAACTAACCTGTCCCCAGTTATACATGTTGTTGTGAGTTTGAGACGGATTCACTTTTGAGAGCAGGAAACGAGCCTACGGGAAAAAAAAAAGAAGATCTGAGAACGAAATGACAAGTGTTGATCCTCCAACCTGAGAACCTCCTGCCTCCGTGTCGATGAACCGAGGCATCGGGAACCTCGTCTGGAGGATCTCCTGGGCGTCATCCATTGGCGCTTGGAGCAGTTGCTTGAAATTCTCGTATTCCGGTTTCTCCTGATATTTTGCTTTCCTCCATTGAGCAACCGTCTTGATTTGAATACAAGCATAAATCACCAGTTATCCTAAAACGCACCAGCCTCACCTCTCCGTGATAAATCAGGATTTGGAAGAAAGTGTCGCAAAGCAAGATCCTATCAGGCTTAATGCTGCTGGTGTCCAACAGTACGGGCTGTTCATAAAAAAGAAACGATATCCCATAATCACAGTTGTCGATTAAATATTGGATCATACCTCGGGCGGTCCGCTGAAACTGTAAGCGTACAGGATCGGCTGAATCATGATTAAACTCTGAGTGAGATCTTCTGTCATCAGAGCATGGCTGAAAGAGAATCATTCAAAGTCCTGCTAAAACAGAGGGAGGGGCCAACATACCGACAGTACGCACTCTCATCAGGACTGTTATTGAAGACTTGCAAGAACTGGGAGCGTCTCAGATGGAACATGAATTGTGGGTAAAGTGAAAAGCACTCAGAGAAACGGAAGCTGTTTGGATCGTCTTTGTTAAAGTCGCCAAATTTCTGACACAATCTGATGAGCATCCTGTCTAGCCATCGCAGGACATCGGGCCCATCATCAGCCTCCGCTCGGAAGACGGCTAACCGAGCCATCATGACGGCTGAGGCCTCTTGGTCAAAGCCGGCGGCTAAATGTTGCACACTCACTGAAGCATCAACCCAACTAAAAAAATAAAAAAATAAATGTTACAAAACCAAATAAAAAAATATTTTAATCTGACTTTCTGGCGACGGTAGTAACCCGTACTCGTCTCTGTCCGCTGGAGTGTTGGTATTGGGTGATGAATTGTACGTATCCCCTGCCTCCTTGTGGTATAGGAGCATTATGCTGATTGACGACTTCAAAGAAGAACGCATAGGTGCTGTTGGGGTAGATCCCGCACATTCGCCATTGCGACGTATTTCCAATCCCCATTTCGTTGTCCGCTACACACGGACCCTTCGTTCCGAGACTGAAGCACGATCCGATGCAACCTTGAACTTTCAATTCCCGAGAAGTCTGCGATTAACAAATGCGACACCCGATACAAACGACAAATAAACAAACCTTGACTTCCACGTTCCCACTAAAGTTCATCCTGAATTCGTTCTTGGCGTCCTTGCTGAAGACTCGCTGAAAGGTCTGTTTGAAAAGCGACGTATTGAAGGAATCGCCCATAATCATGAAACCACTGCAATACTCGCGATTATGAGAAGTGATTTCTTCTGAATCAACAGCCTACCCGGTCGTATTGGTTAGATACTTCATCTCATGAAGGCCAGTTTGATCAAGAGCGCAAGAATACAGATCAATGAGGTGTCCGTTGCTCGCTGATCGGTTTGCCAACGTCTCGTAATGCTTCATAGCTTTCTTCATGAACTTGACGTTGTCCTTCTCGATGTCATGGTGCGATCGGATGGGGTTCTTCAACTCATCACCAACGACCATTCCGGGCCCTTGGGTGCAAGCCCCGCCAATGAAAGTCATGATACGAGCGCCGGTGTTGGGGTGGGTGCACTCGAGGAGTCCGACAGCGATGGAAAGAGCAACCCCAGTGGATCTGAGCGGCCTCTTGCCTTGCGATACGGGCCAAGGGTCCCTTTGAAGTTCGCCCAATAGGTCAGTCAGCGTCATATCGCATTTGTGAACCGGCTGCAGGAATCTGAAATTTTATTTTGCGTGAATAATCGCTGTAATAATGAGTGCACCCACCGGTTGGCTGGTAGCTGATGAGGCTCAGCTTGACCTTGCGCTGGGGCACCGCGACCTCTCATGGCAGGGTTAGCAGGTGCGCCACGACCCAGTCCAAGCATCTCCTGCAAATAATCAACAAGTGACCATCGTAATTACGTCACCAAATCCTCATACCTGAATCTGCTTGGCAGTTAAATCTTTGGTTCCACGGAAAACGTAGCTCTTTGAGTAACCCTCGCAGCTCAAATCGTGAACTTGGACCATTTTTCCGAAGGTGATGAGGCCGATCAGAGCGTTGGGCGGCAGGAGACTGAGCGACATTTGCAGCGACTCCTGCGAGACGAATAAATAATGAGCGGTGAGAGAGCACTCGGCCGTGAGATAAAAACCTTGACAGCTTGAAGGTCTTCCTCATCCATGCACGTATCCAGAACAATCAGAAACACCGGAGGATTAGCAGATGCTCTCTGCAAAAATAATAAGTCACATCCAGGTTAAATTAATAAGAATGATGAAATCACCGTCAGAGTGTACTCGATCGTTGAGAACTGAGGAATAAGCTCGGCTGGTTGATGCTGCTCGGATATCTGTGAATACTGTGGAGGAAACTGAAGAAGACAAAAATTGAAAAAAATTAAACGTTTCTTTTCAACTGAAGAAATCTACCTGGTTTCTTTGGAAGCAGAAATTGCAAGACCACATCTTGGCCCTATAATCCACTTGGCTGTTGAATAAACATGTTAAATTACATGGATGAGCTGTTGAGTTTAAAATACCAGTATGGATTGAGCACAGCTCTGCAGTTTGGCCGTGTGCATAGAACTGGGTCATACTGGATAGGAGGAAGGTCCGCTCTTTCCTTCAGTGGCGTGTAGAGGCAGCCGAGGGGCACGACCATACGGGTGGCCTCGAGGCGACTGGATGGCCAGACGTTCCAACTGAAACGCACCCCATCGCGGTCTTCATTTTGCTGGATGAAATCTTGGAAGGTTGCCATGGTGATGTGGGTTCTGCAAAAGAGAGATAAATTGATTATGGTTTGAAACCATTATTATTTAATGTCGAGAAAATTTACACAGAGTGACTGACTCGAATGACTCACTGAGTGACTGAACAGCTGACCAGTCTAGTGACTGCAGACTAGTCTGGTCAGACTGGTGACTACTACTAGTTTACTTGTGATCAGTGAGACCACTGGTGAGTGAATTAGGTTAAATAGCATTGGATTATTGTTAAACTTAAAGTCACTGTTACTTTGTTAGTGTTGACGTAAAAATTATAACTATAATACGATTTACAATTGTCCCAGCTGACATACTACAGCAAGCCCTATGGGTCTCGCTGTACGGTAAACGCTTTAAACTCTAGTTCGCGAACCACGATTTCTAGAATTCCACGCTTGTAATTATATTTATGAAGGCACCAGGGTCTGCAGAGCCAGACCAGGTAGACGCTGGTACTAAATTTTGTTTGAAACCAGTACCATAAACCTACTTAAAATGGATCTGCAACTAAAAAAAGTGACATTACAGGTTTCTCTCCACTTTCCGATTGTTGTGTCACACGACCTGCTCTCCACGTCTGCATGAGAGGCTGAGTTTGATCGGCGCCCAGGGAAAATAAATTATGCAAACTCGAAGTGACATAGCTTTGGTTTCAGTTTCATTTTGCGACTGCGCTAAAAGTTAATGCAACAAGCATTAGCGATTGTAAAAGAAGTTGAAGTATTGGAAGTGGCACCAAGAAGCATGCTCTTTCATGTCACATTACTGGTATGGCCCATACAGTACGTGGCTCTGGAGTTAAGAGAAATTGACCAATCCTAAATCTGGTCATCAACCTGATCAGGCAAATGTCAACACCTCCATATCCATAAAATCCTCAAAAAAATCAGTGTGATTTGAATCTACATTTTATTCATGACTGATTTGAGATATAATGCAAAGAAAAGTAGCAAATATGAAAAGGGCCTAACTGGTAACTTAGTAATAGTTACTTAATTTTGATTAATTGTGTTCAGCTGAGCAAATTGCTCGCCTATAGCATTTTAGGAGAGTTAAAAATTGCTCACCTGGCCATTTTAAATCGTAAAGACTGTATTTATCATGCAATCGGCTGAGTGTGGAGCCTCGCAGCCAGTAGACGCAAAAAGAAGCGGTTTACCATCGGGCGAGGTATACACTAATACAGACCTCGGCCGAGAATCTGTGATACAATTGTGAATATTTGTCCAATTGAACAATAATACACCACAGTATTTAAATACACTAATGACTATAATGAGTAAATGACTATTACTTTTAGTATCACTAGTATTTGTATTAATACTATTACTGGTATTATTAGTATTAGTATTAGTAGTTGAATTAGTTACTGAATTAGTTATTTACTAATTTATAGCTGACATACTACAGCGAGCCCAAAGGGTCTCGCTGTACGGTAAACGCATTAAACTCCAGTTCGCGAACCACGATTTCTAGAATTCCACGCTTGTAATAAATTATATTTATGAAGGCACCAGCGTCTGCAGAGCCATACCAGGTAGACGCTGGTACTAAATTTTGTTCGAAACCAGTACCATAAACCTACTTAAACTGGATCCACAACGAAAAAAAGTGACTTTACAGGTTTCTCTCCGCTTTCCGATTGTTGTGTCACATGACCTGCTCCCCACGTGTTATAAATAAACCAGAGCACTGCGCCTGCGTAGTGCGAAGTAAAACATACACGCATGCGCATACAATTTTTCCGCGCAAAGCAGTTCAACATGCGGCCTATCTTCCCTTGCAGTTGCGCAAGTAATTTATACCGAGTCTTCACAAAGGAATACGTATTAATTATTAACACGCAATATTTTGTGCATCACCAATCAGTATATGAAATTTTTTATTCATTTTCATTCGAAAGTCGTGAGAGAAGTTTGAGCGGGAAAGTGAAGCATGTGCGCTTGTTTACAATGCAGTGCGCATGCGCTGAGTGACGTCACTCGCAAAATGGCGTTTGTTTACTTCTTCACGAAGTGATATTTTGTTGCGGGTTTTAATTAATGTAAGTTCGACATGATGATACTGGCTCATATTGTTTTTTCTTGGAGCATAAATATACCATCTAACGTCTGGCGGGTTTAAACACAAGGATTTGTCGGATAATATGTCTATATTTATCATGCAATCGGCTAAGTGTGGAGCCTCGCTGCCAGTAGACGCAAAAAGAAGCGGTTTACCGTCGGGCGAGGTATACCTCGCCCGAGAATCTGTGCTAATAGCTGACATACTACAGCGAGCCCAATGGGTCTCGCG
>KB296865.1:249376-297811 GCA_000328365.1 Capitella teleta
CATCAGCACTAGCTTGCTACTGACTAGATAACTCAAAAACAAACCAAAAATAACAAATTATAGTAATAAAACAAACACTTTCCCTCTCTCACAAACGTCAGACCAGGGCCTTGCCCTTATCTTTCTCTCTCTCTCCTCTTTCGCTCCTTCCAAATCTTTCCTACACTCCTCAACACCAGTCGTTCCAGGTCCGCGGATTAGTATTAGTATTAGTAGTTGAATTAGTTACTGAATTAGTTATTTACTAATTTAGTATTATACTTATAATACTAAGCCTAATTTTCCACTTTTGAGAACGACTGAGCTTACTAAAAATAAATCGAATATAGAAATAATGATGAGACAAAACTTACAAATCAATAAATGGCGTTCTTTTCGTTCTTTGACGAGAAATAAGTCCTTCAAAATGCTTTTGAAGGCAAACGATGCCGAGTCAAAAAGCGATACGCTCAAACGGAAGTGCCTATTCTGCCACGTCTAAATTATTTCTTAAGTTTCTGACAATTCTCATAGCAATGGTGGTTATAGGACCAATTGTGGTTATTTGTTGTAAATGTAATAATAATACACGTAACTAGATACCATGACTTGACTTGACTTCGATATTTATTTATTTATTTATTTATTTATTTATTTATTTATTTATTTATTTATTTATTTATTTATTTATTTATTTATTTATTTATTTATTTATTTATTTATTTATTTATTTATTTATTTACAAAACTCGTGTAAAAACACAAGAGGCATAAAAAGGCAGGTGCCCAAACAAGAATGCCTCCGATAAACAGTCGTAATAGATATCATAATCATGGAACAATATCGTTATAAAATCAAGCTTGATGATAATTAAGAGCCGGTACAACGGCAAATATACTGGTAAATACTGGAGTCAGTAAGACCAATTCGGCGGCTATTGTGCGTACAAGCAACAAACTTGGTACACGTATTCTTTGGGTCATTTAGAGGATTATTGGCCTAGGACACAACCTGTACCTCATCATTAATTAGTCGTAATTAGCATAATTAGGTCAATTTTTGAAAGTGCTTGTATCATAGCAAATGACACATCAAATTGTTCGTATAGGTGAGTAGAAGCACAATCAATGATTTTTTTATATAGAAATATGCATTAATTAGCCGCTAATTAGTATAACGTCATGCGATATTGGTGAAGCGGAGAACTTGAGCATTTCAGATGGCATGCATGATGCATGTATAGGGACGAGTTTTATATATTCTGCATGATTTGTATCTCCTAGTAATCAATCCATCTCATTCAACTCCGATATGTCTCATAATTTTAAGTAATTAGCAACTTTAATAAATCATTAATTACCCCATGAAATCGCCATTATTAACCACAAATTATTAAGTTTGGTATCCAACATCATAGATTCGAGGTCAAGAAATTAAAATTTTACCATGATAAGATTATTGTACTGCAAGTTTCTTTAATAATTAACGAAATATTGACTATCTGTGTGTATTTGATCAATAACATGCATGATTACATTCACATGCAGGTTTAAAAGAAAGAAATCATGCATGTGACTTCCTGATCAGAGAATGATTCATTTCAAATAGCGAAATTATTCCTTATTGCATTGTCCTCTGCAGAAACAAAGAGATATGCAAACCTGCTTGTTCACAATACATTTACATGGGCGCTTACACACACATTTACACGAGCAAAAGGACAATTCAGGAAGGGATGACGAGAGTGGGGGCAATGATATGTAATGATATGTAATAAAAAGAACAATACTATCAATACTATTATGAGATAAAAACTCAGAACGATAAAAATCAAATAGTTTGGTCTTGAAAATAGTAAGAGAATGCGACATTCGAATATCAAAAGGTAAGATGTTCCATAAATGAGGCATGCGATTAAAATAAAATGATTTGAAATGTTCCGTACGAGTAAAAGAACTGGGTAAAAGAATGCCATTGTGAGCTGATCTAAGTGATGTCTAAGTGACATTTGTTATGGAAAATTCGCTACTAAAATCTACACCAAATAAATTATGAATACATTTATAAATGAAAACAAGATCAAACACCTCTCTGCGATAAGAAAAAGGTAAAATTTCTAAAACAGCACATCGGTCAACATATAAGAAGAGTCGAAGTTTATAAATAGTGAGCAAAGCTCTTCTTTCTTGACCCTTGGTTAATTGTTGTTATTGGATTAGCTGGAGTGTGAGTTTTTAAATGTTGATATGGCTGAATTTTAAGGGTGTTTGTAAGATTTTTAGATTTGAAGTTGTTAATGGTGGGGGAGTTGATGGTGTCTGCTGGGAGCAAAACTTAGTTCCATGCTGTTATGATGCGGTACGTGTCGTATAAGGCAGTCAAGTAAGTTGTTGGGTTTGTTCTCTGGTCAATTTGTGTCTGTGTCGTCGGGTCGATGTAATCTGAGTGTGTGTGATGGTGTGTGTGTGGGCGAAGGGGGGGGGGGGTGGGTAGTACGTCTGTATATGTTTAATGGTGGTAAGTCTGTTAATGATTTTGTAGGTTTCAATCAAGTCGGTCCGTAGTCGTCTGTAGACGTGTAGGTCAAGTACATGTATTTTGTCAGAGTTTTTTTTTCCAGTCGTTGTGGGTAGGGCAGGTGACGTATATACACGTACGTTGGTTAATGTTTTTAATTGTGGCTCTCATTTGTATTCTTTCGATGTTATTGGTGTGTTATTTTTTTCTTCAGATGGGGTGTCCAAACGGGGGAGGCATTTTCAAGGGTGAAACGAATTTGGTTTTGTATAGAGGGTTAAGAAATTGTCATTGTCTGGTGGCAAAATTTTCATTTGATGGCGTTGAGACTTTGAGTGTTATGGAGGCTTAAATGTTTGTGATGTTATTAATGTGGTCTTAAAAGTGGAGTCTGTTGTCAATAGTGATGCCACGTCAATTAGTTCTTTTATCAGGTATTCGCTGAGGGTAGATTTTCTTATTGTTATTTTTAAGGACTTTGAATTGAATTGAATTTATTGACATGACAGAAAGAATGAAATATTAACAAATATAAAACGCCAAAATAGAAAAAGAGAAGTTGGTGCAGAAAATAGGAAGCAACAATGAAATATGAAAATACATAATAGAGAAATGGAAATACAGAAGAGAGACATAAAAAGGGTCACTTTACATGTCTCATAGGTAATACTGATCGGCCGGCAGTTGGCAGGGCTCTTCTGTGCTGGAAGAATTAAATTAAATAAGATTAATTTGTTTTATCAATGCATGCATGTACATGCATGTACTCTTCATCCTGAGTGAGACAACTAAGACCTCGATCTGTCCTACAAGGCGATTAGGCGAATCATATCAGTGTCTGCACTTTCTGGCACAAACTTTTACACTCAGACAGTACAATGAAATAACGAATGATTTTATAAAACTATTATGCATATAATTATAAAATTATTCGTCATAAAACAATATATAGATGTATATATATTTTTTTTGATGAAAGCACGGAACTCTCTAGCCCATATCTATCTCCTGAATAAAATTATGAAAATATTCAAACGTATTCTGTTTAGGAACTCCCCTAATTTGCATATGCTCATAATCACGTCATTCTGCTTACAGATATTAAGAACTGTCAGACTTTGCAGTCGCAAAACGTCTACAAACCAATTAATTGACATTTCTGCTCCTTGACTCATAAATCTCTCGATTATCGAATTGTCTTTGAATGAATATGCTTTATGTTTTCATAGAGATATTTTTCTGCACAATTCCACCAGCAATCGCAATTTTTGGTATGTTCCGATGTTATTCGTTTCCACGGCTGTGACTTGTAATTACTTCAAAAGTCACTCTTTGCGACTGCAGAAAAAGCATACGGCCTAACATGGACGAAAGCAGTAACCAGGGTCTCCTTGGTTTGCCTCAAGAAATTCAGGAAAAAATCCTGTCTTATTTGAGTTTTGATGAGATCGCTAATTTAAGAAATGTGGGTGAATGTTCTCGCTTGTAACATATGTCCCTATTATCAACGTTGACCTGCCATTTCATCATTTATGTTAATTATCAGATGTTTAATTTTTAACTACAACTTTGAACTTGCCAGTAGCCTAGTACTAATCATAATGCTAGTCTTGCAAGTTAAGTGGCATCGAAGACCAAATCACACAGACTCACCCCTGTCATGTGGTGTCAGACTCTGAGACGGTCAAACTGGCTCAGCCGCTGATCTAATCTGGAGAATCAGTTGGTCAGTGTAAGAAAACGCACTTGCCAAGTTGCTGAAACATTAAACAGTGAATGCGGGGTATAATAATTTGATAATAATTGGTCATTTGGTGTAACTGTAATTGAGTTAGTTACCCAAGATGTCAAGAGTTTGACACTCATGGCTGAATTCTTGTTTGAGAAGGGTAGGTGTGGGTTACCTGAAAGCATTGTGTGTCAGCGTCAAAGCTTGATGATGAAATTACACTCATTGAGTATTGGCGTTAAAGTGCGAAGAATAGTAGCCTTGTCGTTTCATTGTTATGCTTTAATGCCAACACACAATGCTCTTTTTAGCCCACACATAACCCACTCCTACCCTTCTCAAACAAGAATTCGGCCATCCGTATCACAATGCCAGTGAGGCAATTAGGTACAACCACAAGTCTAGGCTGACTTTGCATGCAGATCAAACAAACAATCAAGTTTTGAGCTTAAAATGAACAGAATGTTAAACTGCTCACCCAAAACGACTCACTTTCCCCTCATCTCACTCACTCACTTGAATATTGGGCAAAGTATGAGTATGGCTCTCATGGGTCCCTTGTTAAATTTAGATGGTCTATATGCCCTGTGGTCTATAGATTCATGAGAGTAGATTCCTTGCCCAACCGTCCAATATGTGCCAAAAGTCTTGCATTAATTATGATTATGATTATTGATTAATTATTAATTAATTAATGATCTGATGAATATGTTAAGATAATAAGCCTTCTTGCATTCACACAAAACATTCGTTTCATGTCTAGTAAAAAACCCGTAATATCTTTGCAATGTGACAGGTCACTCTTCCTTTCACCATTTCCGTTGCTTTTTACAGGTATGCTGTGATATGAACAAGCTGGGCAGCCAAATTCTCAACAAAGGTTTCATTCAAGTGGATAAGTATCACAGCCAGATACAAAGAGAGGTCAAAGTTCAGCTACCAAGGAGGGAATCAGAGCGAAGGAACCACCCGCTTGCTCGCCATGTTGATATCTTAGCAGCCATTGAGACGAGATTATCGCTACTCAGTATGACTTACATGAAGTATGTCAGCATGGGGGTGTGCTGCTTCATTCCAGGCAAGGTGAGCGGCGTGTTAATTTTATTTAATTCCGGGTAATTCAGTAGGTAAATGAAGATGAATATCTTCTAAATGAGTTAATTGTTAATATCTGAATGTCATTGGTAGAAATCTCAAGTTATCGCTTCTCACAGGTTCTGGATGAGATATACCGCGTCATAAAAGATGTCCGCAAAAACACCAACCCTCCTCGATCTCATGAGATGCTACAGGAGCTGCGGGATATCTCCTCAATGGCTATGGAGCATTTTGATGAGCACGTGGTACCCTTGCTAAAGGAGAGCATGCAGGCTAATGAATCATCAACCTTGAACTCAACCTTCCCTGTGAATGGGCTCTCCGTACCGAGCCCGAAGCCTCTTTTCCAGTCTACTCCGCCTCTGAATGCTTCGTATCCTCGGCTCTCTTGTGAGTTATTTTACATCACGTTTTCTTTGCTAGTGTTTTGACAGCCAGAGTTCTGATTGGCCTACAAATTAAAGCTTTATGACACTTACATAACCATGTGCTTTTCACTAGTTTAATCATTTTGCAGATTCGCTTTCTACCGACAACTCTGCACGATCGTCAGTTCTGAAGCAGATCACCTCAGTGAAGCAGCAATTACGATCCAACTCAAACTCCCTGCTCACGCTGCGCAAGGATGTCACCGATTCGAGAGCCCGGCAAATGCGCGTTATCCAAGAGCAGAAGAGAAGACTCACGACACAAGATCGCAAAATTACTTTGCAAGCACAGAAAATCTCAGAGCAAGAAAGAATTATTAATGACCTCAGTAAGAAAATGGTGGAGAATGACAGAAAATTTGAGGAGATATTATCAAAAGTGCCATTATTGAATGGTGATAAAAGTCACAAAGAAGAGGCTGGACCCTCTTCAGAAAGCGGAAGCAATAGGAAAAGAAAAAGCAACCATGTTGCTGCTCAGAGCAGGCCTAAGAGGAGTTGTAGAATTAAGTGAAATTCTGTTTGTGAAGAAATATATTTATTGGGCTATTTTATTTGGGGAAATATTTTTATTGAAATCAAAGTACATTTACCTTGAATCGATGTATTAAAGAAATTGTCAATTTTTTTTTGTAAATGTCATTTTGTTAATGATAATATTTGAGCATTTCATGCTCATTGTTTTCAAAGCCGATTTCATTTCAGCTGAATACATTACATGCGTATATGACTACACAACAAAATGAGTTGCTTGTTGAAAATGTTTTAAAGTTCTTCCAGCTCCATTGTATAGCACAGATCTCAGCACTTTATTTAAATAGTGCGATACACCATGAAACATTGATGGTTTTGCATATACTGTACATGTACTATATACACTGCAGTGTGCACAGACAAATTTGGTGATAGCATATGAAATATGTATACTTTTATAAACAAATGTCCACGAGAAAAATCACAAGAATGAGAGAACATTTAGAAAAGTGATTAACATTTAGGGAGTAATTTAAGAAAAACTGTTGAGAATTATAATTAATATAGTTTGCGAGGTGGTATAGCGTTATATAATGGAGACGTGTGTTAATTGGACTGAAGACTATTTGATTTATTGAGAGGTACACAAGTTTATATAGGTTTGATGCATGGATATTCAGAGAGTGAATTAGAGTTAAGAAGTCAGAAATGAGAGGAGTTGGTATTAGCTGAGACGTTTGCCACAGTGGCACCGTTAAGTGAATTCTTTAATCACTGGCGCATATGTCTCTTTGACTTCACAATAATGGACCCAGCACACTGACACCAACTCAACTACTAGGGGAGCATATAATTACTAGTATACAAGCGAGGGCAGCCTGCTTAATCGGGCACAAATATCCATCATTGTCCAATCAGGTTCCATGCACATCTAGACGCTATACAATATGGCATGCTGAGGCATGTTGAGGGTTTTCAGGCTACGATATTCGACCCTGGCAATTCTTCATACTCGGAACGACCTGGAGCTGATTCCAGAAAGAAACCCGAACGTCCTGCCTCATCATTGCAACCCCTAAGCGTGCTTAGTCCTTTCAAGAAAGAGACTTGAGCGTCGACTGATCTAACCGGTATTTTATAGGTAATAGGTAACGCTGACGTGTGTGGTTGAGTGCTTGGTTCAGCAGTGTAATTAAGAAAAGTTTCTTTCTAGAATCGGCCCCAGTTGAGTACAAAGGTCCTACTCTGCAGCAACTCAAAGTTTGATCCAGGTGTTGAGTCTTACTCTGAGTGGGTCTTTGAATCAGCAATGAGCAGCGGAGATGAATCGCCATTAGACATCGATCAGTTACGATTCAATTTCGTTGATCTCTGGATCTTTTCATACAATACCTAATTGTGTAATCTAAGTGATACTACACATGATACTGTGGTACACCAGCATCGTAATCATATATCAATTGATAATGGATTGCAATTTAAACACCAATCTGCATCGCTAATTCTCAGTAAACATTCTTAAAGGGAGGGAGAACTGGTTGAAAATGGACTTTGAGTCGTTATTTGATGCACCAAAGATGATTCCTATGCCTGGCCCACACAAGGAATATCATCGCTAACAATTTCGCGGGAGATATAATGCTAATTAGGCGTGACGTCATGAGCTGTGATAAAACACCGAGTTCCCCATCTTTTACAATGGGCCTGGTCATATCAGCGTGTCTTGCAACTAAACCCCTGGATATTTTTTTTTCTTTTCGGAAATAGATAGAATAATCATTTTGCCACCAGTCAGGCGCAAAAAAAAATAAAATATTTTTTGCTTTTTTTCTTATTTTAACAAGCGATTTTCTAGGACACCTACCACGTTTCTCATCCTGAAACAGTAAAAAGGTCAGCCAGAGTGCACCACGCATGCGCTTTCGTTTCGTAAACAACAAAGATGTCCTTTTATGGCGAAGATGATTTGCTCTGATTGGCTGAAATCGATAGCTTCACGAGGGGAACGGGACCAATCAGCCATCAGCCAAACCAAGCCATCAGCTGACGTTTGCCTCCTATACTTTGCAATGGAAGCCATTCTCCCATAGGCGCAATGCTAACCCCGATATTCGGAATGCATTATTTCCTTACGCTTGCATCCAGGCAGGGTGTTCTTGGCACGGAATGCTATCAATTGGTGCTATGAGTCAATAGAACATCACTTAAAATTTAGTTCCCCATCCCTTTAAGTTTGCCGACTCGAACCGACACAAACATCACCTACAAGTATCATGAATAGAATGCATGTACCAAAGTTATTTTGCTTTGTCCACGGTCTTTCGCCCTTGCAAGGTCCAGTCGAGCTGAACATAGCTTTTAAGTACAAGATCTTCAGGCGAGGATATCCAGATGTGTTTCTATGGAGATGTAATCCGGATATGCTTACTCAGAATTTGTCAAACAATTACTCGGAATTCGATCATATCTATATCGATAGCAAGTCATGCAAAGGACCTGAAATAACTCGATATATTTACTTTTTAATAAACTTTACCTTAAAAACCGCCGTATGGTAAGTTGCAATTTTATGAATGTTTAATGATATATAATAACTCGAACGGAAATGATGAATCTGAGGGGGAAGGGGAGGGGTCAAACGTGCGAATGGATTACAAAAACGTGAATTACGCGGCTTCTATTCGCGTGGATGATCATTTAATGGCTCCCAGTTCTCGTTTTGATATACGCTTCACGCGTATGCCACCACCAACTTTCTTCCAGGAAAGCATATGGTACAAATCCGGTCGATCATAATATCCATTGCTATGCTGAGTGCTCTGTTTTTATGAATCCAGGCACCAGACACCTGAATCCGCCTTTCCATTTGTGTTTATCACCACTCTTCATTGTGAGTGGTTTGTGCATGACGTCATCTGGCATCGTTCGATCCACCTCTTTAACCAGAATCCAGGGCTGTTAAATATATCCACGGGTCAAATTATGATATAGGTAGCCCCAATAAACATCGAGCATGCATACACTTACACTAATTACGATGATTTAATTGCTACATTGCACATTTATTTGATTAACAATCTTTGAAATGGCATGGCACGTATTCGAGAGTTGTGTTCAATGAATATTTGTGTTACACTATATAAATATTGAAATTTTCTTGTCGGAAACACAGCTGTGCTTCCTGCAATATCCTTTGCCGCGGTCCCATGGGTAATCCTATCTTTTCCAAGCGTTCTTCATTCATGTACGGCAGCTCAAGAATGCTGATTTTCTCCGCTTCGAAATTTGGCAGGTATTCCTGAATGATACAAAAATATGATATGATTTGGGATGTGGATCTGAATTCATTTACCAGGTAACCCAATCGTTCTAAAAAGATTTGCAACAATGGCTCGTGTCCGAAGAACCTGAAAAATATTAAGGATATAATGTACAAGTTTTGCATTGTTAGAAGAATTGTGTAGAGTGTAAACCAAAGCTTCAGTAGAATTGTGGTTACATTATGCTATATACTACGTATATGCGAACTTAAAGCGACACTCCATCTTCATTCAGCAAACTTCGGATCGATCCTCCTAAGAGCAAACCATACCCAATTGTCCAAAGGACGTTATCGCGACGGTACAAAACAAATGGCAATAATTAATTAAACACTTAATATGTAATTAGATTCCTACGCATGGACGCAGCTATAACTAAGTAAATATTCCTTTATGAGGTGCGTATGATTGATACAATCACCACTGTCAGGATCGTCACAATCAATGGTCGTAAATTATTGGCACAGACTCACAGGTTACTGTAACTCTAACTTGAAAGTTCACTCACCTTTTCAGCTTCTGTACCCTTTTAGGGTTGGTAATCATAGGGATCCAGCCCCTGAAGCGCTCCCACTCCGCACTCATCAGAGGCGGAGCCTGAGGCTGTGTTTTGTTGGTTTTAAGATCCTCAATCTCCTGTTTCAGGTCATCTAGCTCCTGAAGAAACGAACTTTGTGTTCTCATCTCGGACGAAAGATGAGCTACGCTGCGAGCCAATGTGACAACATGGGACTCAAGCCGTGCAAATCTCTTTTCAATATGTCTGCAAAGATAAAGTTATTAAGACCAAATCCTTGCTGAAACAGCCTCTAAAAAGGGCAGGGATAGTGATGGCTATTGTACATACCGGAGATCTCGGGATCTATAGTGTTTGTGGTTTCTACGCGACCGACCAGTGCGACTTGTGCTGCTCATGGATGAAATACTCCTGCGTGACCCAGGCAAATACTCTTTGTCCACGCCAAGGAGCTTCAGAACCTCAGAGTACATCGCTTCCAAGCCGTGTAGCTGCCTGTGGATGGTTTGCATTTCACGGTTTCCCTGTGGTTCGTCCGTAACAGTCATGCTGGCAGCTGTTGTGGAGTCTTGGTCGTCGAAGAAGGAATCGTCGTCATCATCAATCGGTGAGTCTACAGTGTTGATGATTGCTCCTGTAGGACGAGAAAATTGGCATAGTGCTCAAGTCCAATCTGCATGCATGGTATATACATGTCAAGTATGCTTTTCAAAGAAACTTTGAAAATCTGCTCAAACTGTGGCTATATTCTTACTTGGATTTCTCAGAGGTGGAGCTTGCTTGAAGAAACCACGCTGCGCTGACCGTCCAGCAGACGACTTTTTTGTTTTGTTGCCAAACTTGAGTCCGATGGAATTTTTCCGTGAGGCTTTCTTCTTGGAATGCATAGACGTCGAAACAACGACATCTGGTGTTTGGTTTGGCATGTATCCGCTGCCATGGGAACCATTAGTTTTGGATCTCAACCGTCTTGTTGAGGACTCTAATGGGGTCATAGGCGGGGTTTGAGATGGAGAGAGCGCTGGGAGTGGCGGTGTTGCCGAAGATGAGTCACTTAATGAGTCACGCCACCGACTCTTATCGCCTCGACGACTTGGCCGAGTCGGCGTACTGGTTTTCACGCAAGTAGAAGAAGAGGACGCTGGAAACGGTTTGTCTTTGACTCCGACCTTCCTCAAATCTTCTGAAGATTTATGCGGAGTCACAATGAACATTTCATCTTTTTTAGGAATATCCAAAGATTGCATGTTGGCGTACGTAGGACTTTTTGATCCCGTTGTCGAAAATCCGCTAGTCCGTGAATCTTGATGAACAGCTTTGGTTGTCAAGTCACTTTGACTAGCCTTTGATATTTGGCCATCTGGGTAACTACTACGTTTGTTCAAATGTGTATAATGTGGCACTTCAACAGTTTTTTGTTGCCTGGCTGAATTCCGTGCAGAATTTGGTTGTGAATCTCTTCGAAGAGACTCGTAGTCCCGAGGAGATTTTGGTGGTGCCCAAGACACGTGGTGTTGGTGCTGTGCTGTTGTTTGGCCATTGTTGGGGCTGGGGTGACTAGAGTTCTGGCTGCCTAATGGTGAAGAGCTCCTCTGCCCTGTGGGGCTAGCGCAAGGGTATGATTGACGCTCAGGGGCCGGTGAAAACGGTGGGGTCTCAGCCATCTGTTGGAACAGCAACGTATTGTGATGCACTGTTATGCATATTGACTTGCCTGGGGATAGTTGAGTCCATCTTTGCTATACATTTTTGTACACGCACTTCGGATGTCGGTAGTACAAGGAACAGCACTGTGAATGAGCAAAAGGTATGCTTAATAATTGTGTTGTATCGCAAAACATGACCGTATAATAAGGTATACTACATACATTTTGGCACGAGATGTTGTACTTCTGATGTTATTGCCTGGTGATACCTGCGGTCCAGGGTAACTTGGAGGAGCAGGGTACTTTGGAGGGCTATCATCACCGTTTGGTCCAGCACGATACTGAGACCGTGGAGTACCCGGCGCTGGTGGTTGGGCAGTTCTTGATGGTGGCCTATCAATCGGTCTTGAGGGCTAGTTATTATTGATATGCATTCCAGTTTGAAAGTTTTTGCAATCAACTCACAATGTAAGTAGATACTGGTATGCCATCCTGACTGGAATTTTGTGGTCTTGGTTTCGGGGGTGGGGGCACAAGTAGCTCTCCTTCGTCGTGTCGGGGCTATAGCACAGTTTGACACATGCACACAAACTTTTTAATCATTCACTTACATCATAAGCTGCATTTTGATAGGCGTACTTCGTCGATGGTGTGGGTGGAGGTTTCGAGGTATACCCCGATGGGTGGGCGGACTATTGTTACCATAAATCGTTAGTATTCGTAATTTAAGTAAGCCTCCCAACTAACCTGAGGTCTGTTTCTGCTGGGTGATTGGTGATTGGCCCATGCAGGGCCAGCAGCAGGGGGTGGTAAGGCCTCAGCTTCAGTCGTACTGTGGGGTCTTGAGCGAGCAGACGACGAGCCACTGTGAGTGAAGTAGTCAGAGGAGTGTAGGTCTATGCTACCCTGGAATCACGTATTATTGGAGGTAAAATATTACACCGAAGACATTTGAAATAACCTGAGAAATTGATTTGATCTAAAGTGGGAAGTGGGGGGAGTGAGAATACTCCTAGTATTTACCAATTAGCATGCAAACACGTAATTATTCAAAAATGAAAATAAAAATGTTAAAATCCCAAAACCGATTTCATATTAACCACTTATAAATTGTTATGTGTGCACTCAACGTACAAACATATGTATGTTTGTATGTATGTATATATGTAGGTATACACACATAAAAGGGCAGTGCAAATTTGGTTAGAACTGCACGTGGGTGAATGACGACATTTCACATAAATTCTTACCAATCTAAGAGGAGGTGGGCGCACCATATTGGAGCGCTTCGTCCACTAAAGTTACCATAATACGAATCATGCAAGGTTTTAAACACCAAAAAATATTGATTCACAAAATGAAGTGAACTTGAATGATGGGTTAGAAGGTCAAAGAGGAATACTTTTGTTTAAGAATGAAAATTATCACATGCAATTGTAGCTCACAGTAATGCCCCTGTGAACTATAGCGCATTTGAATGTTCATTTGATATTGCTGAAAATGCGTTTTTAAATGTAATGAAGGAAATGAAAGGAAATATTCTATATTAAAATCTTACATAACATAAGGGTGTTCTCACCATGTTATATCGTATGATGATTAATAATTTCTGGCGTCGCATTCCCCCAACCCCCCCCCCAGCCCCTCCCCCCTGAAAAAAAAAAAAAAAAAAAAAAAAAAATTGACCGCTCTTTAGATTACTCCGAAAGTTGTATTTCGTTACGTTTTGAGTGGAACGTACTGACGTGATGCTATTATACTTGGGGGAATGCAGTTGATGAATCGGCCTCAAAGTTTTCGAAATTGACTTTTAAATCGCATTTGGCTTACCATTGGCAGGGGGCGAGGAGGCGGCATGTCCAAGCCTTTGATCTCAGTCAAGGTACCAGGCAGCAGTTCGATGGTAGTGCTTGAGGGATCCTTTGCTGGCGATCGCAAGGGAAGCTCTGTAAGAGATTCATCATTGAATGAGACAAAAATAATAACACAAGCCTGGGAATCTATCCACGCTCTCGCGCGACTTGTGATACGTACAGACCCCTACAGACGCATATCATTTAGTAATATTGGATTCTGGATTTTGAAGAGTACCATGTTGCCTATAATATGAGGCGGTCAGTGGACCTTGAAGTATCAAGAGTCATAAATAGCGCGGGTGCATGAAGGTTATTTGCATGAGAACGGAGCATATTGTTACGGCATATGGTTGAGGAAAATTCTTCCAATTAATTGCATTGCGATCTGAATAAAGTTGACACATTATGAATGCCGTGTTCACGTGAGACAGGAAGAGAGCAAAATGTAGCATAGAAAAAATGTATTGCATGTAAACACGATTTTTTCGTTAAGCAAGCATTTACTACAATATTAAAATGAGTGTGTATCTTTATCTTTATCTCTCTGTTATAGATTCTTTCTTCTTCTTTGAGCATATTGTAAAGCAATTTCTGAGAATTCTACATGTACGATAAGTTTCACATGATACTAAACATATCATATATATTAAATGAACTTAATTTCACAATGAAATATCGAAACAGATTATTTTAGGCACCAGTTTGGCTTAATGGCTCGAACTCCAACAAATCCAAGTATTGAGCTCTATACGAAATTAAAGTCGCAACAAATTTACCTTGATTCCTGGCAGCTGAGGGGGCTCTTGGTGGCAGCTGGTTGAGGCTGGTCAGACTTCTTGAATTTGAAGAGGCCAGATCAGCTGGTTCGGAGGCAAAGCGCGCATGCGCAATGGAGGTGGGACGAGATGAACTCTGACTGGAATCGAAATGCGGCTGCGAAGAATAATTTAGGATAACTTCCCTTATTTTATTAATTCACCATCCGCAAAGACTCACATCAAAGCGCTTTCTGACTTGCCCCATGAGCTGCAGGGTCGATTTTAAATTGCCATCTGTCAGTTCTGTAAAAGTTATAAAATCTATTGGATTATAATGTTTAACAAGATAATCGAATTATCTACAACTTATTCATCATGCGTACGAATAAGATGGACATCGATGAGGTGATGACCTTCACCTTGGGGTGATATATTCTGTATTTCTACTCCATTGGATTCAAGGTGTTGCAGAGATGCGTGCAAGTTATTGGTCTTCTGTTTGGGCGAAAGAGGTTTTTCATTTACGCCTTCCACCTTCTCGTTGGCTGAAAAGAAGAAATAAAAAGCTCATTCATTGAATGTATGAATAGCATATAATGGGTGTATTTAGTACGGGATATACACTCGGGCTACAGAGAAGATTGCTCCATTAAATTATATTCAGTCTGAAACTTAAAATGGGTATACTTGAAAGACTCATTATTTTTTGCTAGTTGCTTGCTGAGATTGAAATTGTGTTGGCATAGAAATATTATTCTGATGATATGATACAGCGTAACCCAACAGTGGTATAGTATGCACGTGTATTCAACAAACCCGACTGGATTATTCATAATTAAACAGTATACAGGAATGATCAGAAATAACCTATAAGAAAATGATTTTTTTTAATGGCTAAAAGCCTACACATATCCCTGTGACATTAAATTGAGGTCAATGTTAACCTAGATGTCCACAAAACTACTGAAATCCATCGTAGACTTCTTCACTGAAAAGCAAATGACCACACCAAATTGCAAGTATTCCTCACCACTTGCCAATCCTTTCAACCTGGGCACAAATTTTAGCATGGTAAACAGCTACATATCCAAAGAGTAATGCTTCCAAAGAACGAACCACCATGGACGCCGTATATTCCACAAGTAAACGACACTTCTTCATTCTCATATCTGGTATTGATGCACGGGTTAAAGAGCTTCATGTTATGAATAGAGAGTATCGCGTGTTGAGCTTTCCATATCCAGTCTTTTATGAATGGTTTAAAGTAGCGACGTGTTACGTGTCCGTAAAGAAAAGATTAACAAATGATTTGTTATAGCTTAACAAGTATCGACACGCCTAGGCCAGCTTATAACTTATACGTATGGGGTTAGCCCAGAGAAGAACTTCTTGACGTTTTAATTATGTTTGTGCTTTGGTGACGTAGCCTAATTATGAGAAGTTTATGCATTGGTATATCTCAATATGTATTAATTAGGCTGACAAGCTCAATACAGAAAGTATATACATGTATATATATTTTGTTAAGCCTTGTTTACATGTCTATGTTTATTTTAAAACGACACACGTTTTTATCTAAAGTGAACGAACCCTTCTTTCCCTGACAACGAACTTAGCTATGATAAACAAAGCATATCAATGAGGTTAAGCTGACGTTGTTATTCTCTTGGAGTAGGTCTAATCACTGCACGTACAACGCAAGCAACTCTACACATGATTAGGAATGGCAGGACAACTCTACCGTGTAACATGATATAGGCAGAATCTGAAGCCGCTCGCACCATGCTCTTAACCGGTCTTGAAGCAAAACAGATACACTGGAAGCAAATATTGATATACATGCATGGGTTCAAACTTTAAATCGACAAATAAATCCAAACTGGATAAAGGGAAGCGGTGTCAGTTAAGTGGCGAAGGTGAATTTGAATTCGCACATTGTCACGAACGGTCTTTAAAGTGTAAAATGAAGGCGAATAGCTTTAATGTAATGTTAATCGTGAAGTCTGAATTGCAGAGAAAAAAAACCCCGCAAACTAAACTATTTATTTCATATTAACATTATGTATTGTTAAAAAAAAAAAAAAAAAAAAAAGAGAGAGAGAAAGAAATGCCGAATGATTTACTGTATATTTACTTTTCCCTTGGATATCACTTTGCTTCATCCCAAAGGTCTGTGTGAAAATGCCAACGAATTAGAGAAAAATGAAAAAATCTCCGAATGTAACCATAAAATCACTACACGCACGATTTGTGCGCATTCACTCAACCGTAACAAAATGCACGCTTGAACAATCTCTGTAGCCCTCGGGCTTTTATACTGACATAGACTGATTTGATTCAGGCTTTAATTTACATTTGATTAGTATTCAACAATTGTATATTTATTTTTTTTACAACAAATACATGTATAGGTGCTTTTTGTTCGTTTTGAATGTACCAGTATAGTTATGTACACGTGTTCCGATTATTTCGATATTTAGTTGCAAACTACGTAGTTTAATATTTTTCTTGTATATGTTTATTCTGAGGTAATCTAAATTTTGTAAAATCAAATTGAATTCCTTTAAACCAATCAGATATAGTTGAGAGCCATACACGAGTAATATACCTACAAATGGTTAAAAAGACACTTGCAAAAACGAATTAGATGCCCAGACAATCAAGTGAAATAAATCCAACATGCTCCTGAGGAATCCTAGAAGACAGCGAGAAAAGACTCGTGAACGGTATTTATTTAAAGCTGGTGCTTCGACTTATATAAACGAAGACCCTCATCCTCTAAATGCATGAAAGATCACAGAAAATGTTAATTCTGTGTGGGCCGTTTCAAAGTCTTTAAAAGAGAATAAACGAGAGCGGCGCCCTCTGAAGGTGGCTCAGCCCCGGGTCATTATATCCTCGCTTTCCAGTGGCCAATTACTCATACACATATCATTGCATAACAACGCTTGGTCTTAAAATCTCGAATTGAAATATCTGCAATGCGCCTCTCCGCTTACACGCATTAATTAATTGCATGTAACTCAGGGATAAGTACAAAGTTGCCATCAATATCGTTAGTAGAGTTGTTGCATGACAACTGTGTCTATGATGTTTTTTACCTGCGAATGGATAAGATCAATTTTCGCAAATTGGAAAGGTCAACCACCTGATCAATGTGCTTAAAAAGTGAAGGTATCTTACAAATGCCACAAGCAGTTAGAGCTGTTACATAATTCATTTCCTTCGATTGTGTGCTTGAGTACATTATAGATTGCATCATTAGGACTATGGAATCAACTTTTAGGTCTTTTGTGTATTGGAGAATGTTCCCCGGTCATTAACACTTATTATTGTACCTTTCACGTCCGTTTAACGTTCCAAATTTCAGAAACAGGGGGGCGGTCGCAATCCGCACTTACATTTTCTGTTTGGAACTTATCGATCGGCATGACCGCGAGAGCCAGTAATTATAACGATTGCAGCAATCTGAGTCCTGGCAACTCAATAGCTCCAAACCAGCACACTAGTTGAACTAAAAGAATTTAGTATTTCGTCCCATATTGGCATACAGTCGTTGCAATACATTGTATCAACATTACACAGTACACACGTACACTATGACAATCTTAAGATTGTTTTAAATCAAAATTAAATGCTTACTGTATATAATTGCATTTTGATTATTTAAAATGATTATTTTATGTTACTTATAACACGCAACGATTTTTTTTCTTTAAAATTACGATATATGCGTTTATTTGTCATATTTATTAATTGTACATTCGGAAATTTTGTATTGAATATAATGACGCTATAATATACCTCAACATTTCATTCCTTCAACGAGAATAAAACTTCGCGGTAATGAAATTTCAATGCAAGTAACTTATTACAATACAAATTAAAATAACAGCTAGAATCATCCGCTAATCACTTACGTCTGCAGTTCAGTGAATCACAATTCAAGGTGAATTCCCACTAGCTTTCCATGGGCAACAATGCATCCCACAATTGAATTGCAAGCACACAGCCTCCGCTCATTATTATGCAGTCAGCCAACCATGCCATACTAGCATTGCTCCGGGCTGACACACTCTCCCGTCTTGTCTTGTCTCTCCAACATTTTAATGAATAACCGCTTTGAAGATATAGGTCAGCAACAGAGTGATTCATAACCACCCTGTTCTTGTTTCTCATGTTCATATCACGTGACTATACATTCATACACGAAGGGAAAGTGCCAATGGCGATAGGGGGTTAAACCCCGTTCCAATTGATTGTTGATGCACCGGGGCCAGCCTTGAAGACACAGCGTCACGAAAGTACATTGTAATGATATAACTCGGTTTAAATTGTATACATATAGCCATTGGGTAATATCGTCAACACTTATACCTAAATTGTACGTGGGTCAAAAAAAAACCACAAAAAAACAAACAAACAAACAAAAAACAACAACATATATTATAGTAGGGATAATAGCCAAGTTTCCTGCTTCAATTATTTACAAATAAATATCCAGTTTAGTTCCCATTAAATTAGCCTACAATAGGATTATTCGAAGCAGTTTATTCCATAAGCTGCGTTACGTAACGCATGTAATCCATATAATGCATGCTCTATATAGAATTATTGGCGAAATAATACAGCATTTTATATGACCACCTGTGCTGCCTTTGTAACGTTTTCCACCCGAAGCAGATCAAAGTTTGTTTGTTCCAGATCGTGGTGTGACGTCATTGATGTTTATTGACAAATATTGAAACTCTGATTATGAGTAATTCACAGACAGCAAGCGCTAAATGTTATATCTCTACAAGCATGTCCTCGCCATCGCTATCAATATATATATATCTCTGTATCATTGATTTTTATGACGCATTAATTGGCTGATCTGAGTATAGCTAGTCTAAATTTTAAATAACAAATTAAGTAATAATCTAATTAGCATATGATCCACGCAACATATCCAACAGTTCAGTTGCGACGCGAGATCAGCGGCAGGTGCGCCTCAAGTAGAAGATAAATTATTTTTTGCGTGTTAGAATAAACTAATTAGACTACTTTTCACGTTTACTTTGTGATCTTACAATTGATTTTAATAAGAGCTTAATTAGGGCAAGCGTGCGCCACGAAAAGTTACATTTTTAACCAGCTGTACACATACCGACTGACACTAAACGAAACCCATCAATAATCCTGAAATAATGTCACAAAGAAGCTAAGATATAAAAACCCAATTATATATGCATACATTAATTTTATAAAGCGTAAGTCATTGAAATTATAACACAAATAAATCAAGATGCCATTTCCGCGAGGAGCGAGGAGCCAATGGTGAGGACGAGGACACGGAACAAAATGATCACTTACGCGGCCACCTTGTTCGTGATGCCGATACGGTAAGTGTTGTCTGTGACACACAATCAAGAAGTCTGAAGACTCAGTCACAATGCAAACGTGGACACGGACCAGGAAATCACCACAGTGCAATGCAATAATGTGCCAATACGTGTAAAACATAAATCGGTTAATAAATAGGTAAAAAAAAAAAACCCTTAAATTTTTGATTATTTAATTAAGCTTAATAAACGTAAAATCTAGTGCGTAATCAGGTCCATATGAAATAAGATTAATCATATGCAGTATTATTTATTTCAACATCATATGCATGGATGAATCAGGTAAAGATGATCCAGTTTGGATTATCCACCGCACGTACCTTCATGCTTCAAGATTGGTTTAAATCTATAAGAATCCGGATTGATACTGACTCGAAGAGCTCTCGGTGTGGACGACATCTTGACAGGAGATATTTGAATCATTGCAGACACAACATCATATAAATAAATACCCAGAGTACTTGTGTTGTCCCTGCTTAAAGTATACGGTCAAGCGAGAGTCAGATACGTCGGCGGTGAGCGTAAATACAACGGAGCGTTGTTGTTTCGAGATGAAATGACGCTGGGATTTATTTTGAAGCTTAGCTCCACAAAAATTGGGTTCTTGATAATAGTGAGGTGACACGCAATGCTGCGAGGTTTGGTAATGATTCCTAAATGAATTCATTGGTTCATGTAAGAAAGGCAGCTTATAATAACAAAAGTTTTCAGTGGCTAAAAGCCAGAAAAGCAATTCATATGCAGTCTATCTAGTTATAAAAAGAACGGCCGGGCTTCCAAAGAACATGGACTAGCTTGCCAAGCATTGTCGTTAAATCCTCTCAAAAGGCTCGAAGTGGTGCTCTATATAAATTCGTTCCGAGCTCAAGATATTTCGTCGACTTTATTTCAAGTGTTAGGAATGGGAATTGGTAATCGTTTAAATGGGGAGTATAGTGGAGGAATTCACACGTAATGTAGCATTAGACTGAAATGCCATGGCACACTGTGTAAAGTAATCGAAAAATAAAATACCCAAGAATAAATAAATGTAATCAAAGTAAAAAAAAAAAAACAAAAACAAAAAACAAAAACAAAACAACAACAACATGCATACGGTAATAATGTAACACACACTATTATATAGGGCAGACTCAGCAGTTAAGTTGCACTACTAAAATTCTACTTTAGGCTGACACAATTTCCCGATAAGATGTATGTACATATTGTAATATAACCTTTCAAAATGCTCACAAATGATTGTTGTTATTCAGCGGTGTTTTTAGCAGTAATTTACTAATTTCACGGCATGAACTTTTACGGCAGGTATAAAGTTCTCAGATTTCTCAAGTCACATTTCTCCTGATTCATTAAAACGATTCATGCGATAAATCGTTTATAAACTCTTGGGATCTTAACCATGACCACTCAGACATATTTATACAAATGAATAATATTATCAAAGTGAAATAATAAATCAGCGAGCGTCATCAAAGGAAAGGTTGTCATGGTTCAGGAAAGGTTCAAGGGGTGGGTTAAAAATCTGTGTAACGACCAGACAGCATGAAGACATATTTACCTTTACTGGGCAAATCTTTATTATTATTGGTGAATACCGGATGGAATTGTGTTGTCTATCTGGCAAATAAGGGGGATACAGATGTTTAGGGTTTGTCTATTTTTCTTCTGTAGTTCCCAGGATTCTATAATCTGATCATTATGCTGTTACATGTATTAGGCGGGTCACTATGCAATAGAATGTCAGGGATTATACTTGAGTCGTTGCCCTACAAGAGTTGAATCTTTGACGACCTAACTTGATTGAACAGAAATGCCTTTTTATGACTCTCATTCAAAGAGGCTTTGATCGAGGCTGAGACAAGTTTGGAATTTTTAACAAAAATAACAAAATTGATGTGTAATTCAAAACTGTTGTAGCAAGATACGCATAACTTATTAATCTGTTATTTGTTTTTGCACCATCATTTCATATAGTGCTGGCATGGTGTCGAAGGCCTTTGGAACATCTTCCAACGTGGTCTATGCCGTCGAAGGCCTTTGGACCATCTTCCTACATGGTCTATGCCATCGAAGGCCTTTGGACCATCTTCCTACGTGGTCTATGCCATTGAAGGCCTTTGGACCATCTTCCTATGTAGTCTATACCATCGAAGGCCTTTGAACCATCTCCGTACATGGTCTATGCCATCAAAGGCCTTTGAACCATCTTCGTACATGGTCTATGCCATCAAAGGCCTTTGGACCATCTTCCTACGTAGTCTATACCATCGAAGGCCTTTGGACCATCTTTTTACGTGGTTTATGCCGTTGAAGGCCTTTGGACCATCGTCCAACGTAGTCTATACCATCGAAGGCCTTTGGACCATCTTTCTACGTGGTCTATGCTATCGAAGGCCTTTGGACCATCTTCCAATGTGGTCTATGCTATCGAATGTCTTTGGACCATCTTCCTATGTGGTCTATGTCATCAAAGACCTTTGGACCATCTTCCTACGTAGTCTATACCATCGAAGGCCTTTGGACCATTTTCCTTCGTGGTCTATGCCATTGAAGGCCTTTGGACCATCTTCCAACGTAGTCTATGCTATCGAAGGCCTTTGGACCATCTTCCAATGTGGTCTATGCCATCGAATGTCTTTGGACCATCTTCCTATGTGGTCTAAGTCATCAAAGGCCTTTGGACCATCTTCCTACGTAGTCTATACCATTGAAGGCCTTTGGACCATCTTCCTACGAGGTTTATGCCGTCGAAGGCCTTTGGACCATCTTTTTACGTAGTCTATACCATCGAAGGCCTTTGGACCATCTTCCTACGTGGTCTATGCCGTCGAAGGCCTTTGGACCCTTTTCCTACGTAGTCTATGCCGTTGAAGGCCTTTGGACCATCTTCCAACGTGGTCTATGCCATAGAATGCCTTTGGACCATCTTTCTACGTGGTCTATGTCATCGAAGGCCTTTGGACCATCTTCCTACGAGGTTTATGCCGTCGAAGGCCTTTGGACCATCTTCCTACGTGGTCTATGCCGCCGAAGGCCTTTGGACCATCAACCTACGTAATCTATGTCATCGAAGGCCTTTGGACCATCTTTATACGTGGTCTATGCCATCGAAGGCTTTTGCACTATGTATACACATAATATTACATGTATGTGTATACATAGTATGCCCTCAAAGGATTTTGGAAAATTTTACAATGCTGCAGGTTATATACATGAGTTGTGTGACTTTTGTACAAACTGCCCACGTAGTATCAGACCTTTGTGCGATTATTCCAAGGGTTTAAATATGTTTGATGACCGTACCTGGAGGTCAGTGAAAATATCCTGCCTATGAGTCTCCAGTTGCACAAGTAGAATAGAAAGTTGGCAGCCAAAACATATCTAAGCATCAAAATTGAAATTGATCAGGTTATTAATCAGCCTATAACAGAAAAACTTGTAATTTTGGATTATTACATACAAATAACAATTAAAGTGCATCTAGCCTTCACAAAACTTATATACCTGCCAAGTGAGTACCACACGGCGTATAAATACTGAACTGAAGCATAATGCATCACCATTAGGTGATAATGTTTATAATGAGAAATTACACTGTATACAATGTTGTTGTGAGCTCTGTGTGTAGTTTCATTTGAGACACCCTGTAGAGCAAATAACAAAGTATTGGAGGGGAAAGTATTCAGGTATTAGCCAGTAATCCGGATAATCTTTTTATTATGCGATTTAGAATGTTTGTTTAATCTGCATTACATATACCAGGTGGTGCAATATTCAGTCAACACACTCAGTTGTAAGTGCAATGGTATGCAATGATAATATACTCTCAAATAATATCAAATTATTCTACAGGAAGGAGTGATACATGTAATTAAATTCTATTATGGAATGCTGCAGTCAACGCTTCTTTGAAAGCTACCCTCAACGCAGTGCGAATTGCACATACTATTTACTTACTGAGTATTTCAACGAGGTTGACCAAAGTCAATCCATCGGCGATGCTGCGTCTGAGGTCTGTACTCGGGATGCAGTGGTGGCTTTGAAGGAGATCGTTCATCCATACTGTGTGCTCCTGTAGATAAAAATAAACGTGGTTTTCATTTATCAATCGAGTAGCTTTACAACTGAAATCTTCGACAAAAGGTGCGAGTTGTACATACTCAAGAATCCTTACTCATGGGCTCATAATATTATATAGTTGCACATCGTCCGTATCATACATGTATGGGCACTAATTTGACAAAATATTTTTTTTATATTTTTTTTGTATCAATTACAAAGAGAACCCACTAAAGATAGTGTATCTATTCAAGCGCAATGAGCGTTGTTTCCTTGTACACTTTATACATTCCCGACATCAACAAACAAAACACCATTGATAGACATTAATATTTGTAGTCATATTGACCATAAGCAAAAATCTGACTATTAATTAATTACTCAGATGTTGTCTAATAGGTCTGTAATTGAAACATCACAAACATTACCCAATTTGAGATCTTCAACGTTCAGCACGCATACACAATACCTGCGCTTCCCCAAAGCCCTTTATGGAAACCAATATTGCTCGCATGCCCTGCAGAATATCGATAGCAGGACATGCATGGAATACCTGAGATAAAGCGTGACATAAGCTACCACCAGCACAACGAATAAAACCAGAACCCTACCTCACAATCTTGTATAAAACTTCTTCTAACACAAGTGAACTCCTCATGGTTATTTTTTTGATGGATCTGATAAGACCTTTGAGACGCTCTCTTCCATGAAATATTGTCTCGCTCCATTGAAGAATATTGTCGCACACCCGGATCGATACAAACACCACTTCTCTCCAAACTTCCACAGTGAAGAGAATAAGCGTTCAACAAAGCATGACCAGTTTGTCTGAATAAAAGATTATTATTTGTATTGATTGAGTATTTCCGAAATGACTACACGTTTAAGCTTAGGTACCCCCCTTGGAGGTCAGTGAACTATGTGAACTTTCCCTCACTATACCCCTTACACCTGCTTTTGGTTAAAGCCCCTCGAGATGAGTAATGAAGGGATTATCCCATCGCGTAATTGCTCATTGAAATACACGTGCATTGAAGCATAATTCGCATATTATTGAAATTACACGGTCTGACTTGAAGAGGACATCTGGTTGTTTTGAACTAATAACGGATTATACAGGATGCATCCCAAAAAGATGCCTTTTGACTGACATATTTTTAGACATTAGGCTTAATTGGTGTGGGCTAATTCCTTGATGCATAGAATTATAGCGGTATAAAATCTCGCTTTCTTCTTGCGTTCGATTTCATACCATCGTGATGTCATAAAAATAAATCTCCTATTGTTTGCAATAGGAGCTATCAAGTGAGTAGATCTTTCAGCAGTTCTCCTAATTAAACGAAATTTCATTCGTTTCAAGTTCTCGTTTCAAGCTATTCTGCCTGAGTAAGAAATTCGTATTTTAATTGTCTTGATTATTATTCATGGCTGACCGAATTTCCCAAAATTGGTCTTACGTCACTCAGATTTGATTTTTTGTCACTCAGATTTGATCTCGCCCAAAGATTTGATCTAAAAAGGTTCCGAAATGAACATAGGTCCTCTTTAATTATGACTGTTTACATATTGGTTTTTGTCTCTGAAAGTTGACATAAATTAAATTTGTTTATCCTGTGTGTATTTGTCCATTCAGTATTATAAGCAATAATTTCCTGTAAATCTTACGTTGTGATTTGTGGGTCGTACAAGATTAACACTACATGGCACTGTCTATAAGTATGTCATATAAATGAGTGATCCAGTCATATTATTATTCGAGCCTCTTTGAGTGTCCGAGAATCGTTATGATTCTCATCAAAGACACGCGCAATGTCCAAAGATGGACTGCATTCAATTACAACACAGCAACAGTACGTACTAGTAGGAGCTTACTCACATTGACTGGTGTATCCGTTGCACTCACTGACATCATTTAGATGCAAATTATTGCTAGATATTTTCATCACGTATGCTAGCTTTTATATATTCCTTTATCAGAACACAAAACTTCCTCGAATCATTCCTCGAACAACATGTGCCCTTTTGTGGGTGTGCATTGCATATCTAATTATGATCGAGGCAAACCTGCATGCATTTCACTGGAACTGGAATTTATATTCATTTTTTTTTTTGATCCATAGCGTGAGTAATGGGTTGGGGGAGCCGTAAACCCATCATGCCACATGCCTCAGTAATTATAACAAGGAGCAGATCTGTCCTGAAACTTTCAACATATAAGTCTATGTGCGTATATATATACTTGAGTGTAATAGGAATGCGTCGATCCATAACTATCAATTTGGTTAATCCATGTATGCGTCTACAAGAAATATTCTACATGATGCCATGATGCTCAAGTCTATTATAGTCATATTCAAACCGTTCGTGACTCAAAATGATTTCCTTGCGCAGCCAATCCATAAATCCTGGTAAACATTTGTATTCTTATGACCAGGTGACTTTGATATCTGAGAAAAGACTGAAATGATACTTCTACGAATGCTTTACTTTTTGAAAATTCTGCGGTCTGGGAAGGCTGACGGCTTCCTGAAGTTCAATATCCAGAAGCCTTCTGGAGTATGGAGTTGATCCATGTTTCACAAACCGCCAAATCAATTACCGGATATCAACCACAAGATAAAATCGTCTTGGAGCCAAAAGAATAAAGTTCTCCGTGGATCGACCTCTCTCTGGATGCCCTTGACAGTTAGCAAACCGATAGGACTAAGTCGACTAACTAATTATTCGAGCGCTAGTCCAAGACAAACTCAAGATAGCTTGTGCGACAGCGATGTATGCGACCGACCAATATCTGCGGATATTAGTTCGACTTTGGCTCAAACAGGGGAAATATGGGCTAATATCCCATATATAAACCCCGATCCGGGTTTACGAATGCACTGAGATTGTTTCAGCAAAATAATGCTTATCGATGTGGCTATATAGGGTCATCGAATGTGGGCTTCTCAATGAAAAGCATAAGTGAGCAATTCCTCACCGCCTTCCATATCCTCACAATCACAGGAAGCCGATTTTGGATTTTGACAACAGCTCACAGGGGTTGAAATTTTAATCGATAAATTTCGCCCAAGTTTTTTTGCAAAGTTAGGGAACTGAGAGAATCTGACCAGGAATTTTGAACATTGCTATTTTGACCCCTGCTGTGAATCTAATAATACCTGGTTAATTATATTTTTTTTTTTTTTTTTTTTTTAGGGGGAAGGGGGGATTGTGCGCAAGTGGTTAGCTTATACCACACGAAAGATCATGTCAACGTAATGCTCAACCGATATGTCGATATGTCGGCATCTCTAAAATAAAAGTGGCGACATGAGGAGAAGAGCCCAGAGATCAAATACGGCAATTTGTGTTCCATTGCAATGTTCCCTTAATTTAATTTCTCATAAAGGATTCATTTCGTGCAATTTCACATAATCTCTGTGTCAGTTAACATTAATTTGACTTTAGAGTTCATGTGTTACTAGTAGGATCTTCGGGACACCAGAGTAGACCAGCTTCTGTACAAATATTTGTTACAATTGAAGTTCCGGAACTTAGCATGTTAGGAATGTTGGTGTACAATATTTTCTGGAATTCCGTTGGATATGATGTGATTTTGTTGTGTTGTCAGTTGATCTTTGGAGTGGGGATTAGCTTTTCCACCGAATGATCCAATGAGTGTTCGCTATTCATAAGAGCTTATCCAATACCAATCGAGCTCTAATCTGATAGCTCCGATTTTTTATTTGTTTTTTCTTACTACTTTTTCTCTCTTTGAAATTTACACATTTTATTCGATTCCTATATAAATAGCTATCACACGATTGACGTATTGCGTGTTAGTCTGATAACTTAAATTTCTTATATTAACCCCAACCATAACTATCATACATACAAAGAAATTTATGGTTATTTCTGCATGTATATACAGATAAATCTGCGTTCCACACACTTGGAGCAAAAAAAAAAAAAAAAAAAAAAAAAAAAACACATCGATAGATTAACCCGACCAATCGGTAACCAGGCTTAATTCCACAGGTGCAAGTTTTATGAATCATTGAAGCTTTTTAAAAGTTGTTAGCGAAAAAGGGGCGTGGCCTCAGCCAAACATGGTATAGTTTATTGAAAGCGCACTTCCCTAATGGGTTACTGCTAACACAATGACTGCGCGAACAAAGGTTCTCAAATTTACAATTAAGTCATTCGTGTAACATTACAAAACCTGTGTATCTGTCGTTGTAACGAATTTTTTGATGTGACGATTGTTTCGTTGTATTGGGGATGATTCGAACAGTATTTTAGGATGGAGAAAGATGCAATTCGATCGAACAAAAGTCGTTAGGCGAATTGTCCACGATGAAAACTGCATCTTGGCTTTTGGCATAAGCTACAGTAATTAAATATACTATAGTGTCCTACATTTAATAAAAAAATGATGAGATTAAAGTTGAGAATGGCTCCCATTGGATACACCGTACTCACGTGAAGAAACGCCGCCTTTTTTAGCTGCAATATCTTCTTGTAATCCGTCCAAACCGGAGCATCATCCTCATCTTCATCCTCATCTTCAACATCCACACAAGTTCTGCTCTGCACGGACGCATCATCCAACATCACACGATTTCGCTGCGCATTCATGACTGCAATCCGCGCACTGAATAATCCATGCTTAAAGGTTTTGAAACTCAATCTGAATGAAGTCGTATGTAGTTAACCATGCTTCCGTTCGCACTGTTGCATGCTACACTGGCTCTCTGATGGTTGACTTTGTAATACAATTAGGTCCTTTTTTTTCTATTAAATTTCTCAGGTTAGGAGATCCAACGAGTGAATGATGATAGACTGAGCCTTACTTGGATTAACTGGTCATAATCTACCTAAGTGTATGGGATTAAAGTAAGAGCCAGTGCGGGTTAAAAGGCCCAAAACCACATGTTAATAAGTCCACAGAGGGTGGCAAAAATAACTTCGTGTTGACTATTCGAGGTTGTTATGCCACCTGGAATGAAGGTTGCGCCAGTATAATACATAGAGTTAGGAGTGTTTCAAGGCCAAGCCATAATCAAAATGTTAAAAAGCAAATTATCATGCAGGTATCACCTGCACTCCAGGTACTACCATTTCAGATTATAACATATTGTGAAGTTCACGCCTGCTTTGGGACATTTTGTAACACTCGCCCCTCCCCCTAGCGGGCGGCGTCAAAACGAATGTCCAGTAATACTGGATAATGTAATTGTGCATTTCTTCTGTGGTATTTGTACTTTACTAATTTTTGGCCATTTTTATCACAATTTTATGTACACGATTTGTCCATTTTGTTATTATAAGATCTTTGGTTGTGCATATTTCTCCAACTTCCGTAGTATCGTCAAATGCACGTGGCCGATAGATTTTCTCGAGTATCATTCCATGGCCTCTTCCGGTGATATTTGTAAAGTTGAAAAGCATATGTTCATAAAAACATCCTTGATACATAACTTTTGAGAATCTGAAACATTTATTATTTCCGATTTTTTTTTTTTTTTTTTTCTGGGGGGGGGGGGCATTCAACACCTGCACGAATCTTTATAAATAGAAACACATCAAACCATACTGTTGAAAGCATATTACAAAATATAATTATACATATACGGTAAACACAGAACTATATTTCACAATTTCCATTTAAACTGAAGTGGCAATACACACGAGAATTATACCCTGAAGTCCAGTCAACGTGTAACTTTTACACTGAGAGTTAGATGTGAAGCAACTGACGAAATGCGTTACGGAATTCTTTGTTCTGCCAACAGTAGATTAGAGGGTTGATGAGACTGTTGGCTGAGTTGTTGATGGCGAGAATTGTGAAAATAATTTTGCTTCTTTCAGATGGGAAGCGATCGCGAATGACCAAGTAGAAATTGACAGGGATGAAAGCTATGAGCACCATCAACACCAAGATGCCCATCATCTTTGTTCGCCTGCGACTCCGCTTCGAACTCTCGGTTGCGGTGGAGGCAGTTGCTGTCGCCCCAGTTTCTTCACAACTCGTAGATGGCAAGGGTTTAACTTGCGTTTTCTTGACCATGATTTTACGTTTGAGATGCAGGAAAATCACGCTATACATGCAAGCGATGCTAATTGGTATCATCAGAGCAAGGCTGGCATGGACGTAGTTAAAAGCTGGGGGAAACCAGTAGAGGGGACTGAAGACTTGATCAATGACCATCCACGGCTCAGCATTGAGGGAGAAGTAGAGAAGTGCGGGCGCCATGCCTCCTATTATCAACACCCATACAATGGCAATCATGAGCCATGCCATTCGCTTGGTCATGATTCTCCTGTACATCATTGGTTTCGAAACTGCAATCACTCTGTCAATTGAAATTGCAACAAGAGTCAATCCAGAGATCCAAAAAGACAGTATAATTGGTATCTGGATCACCAGACCCCAAATCCTACCAACAGTTGCTGTAGGGGTTATGTATATCGTCATTGGGAGGATTGTAAATCCAGGCACGCACAGCAAATCTCCAGCACTCAGAGATATTATGAAGCGGTTGCTGATGACGTCACGGAGCTGTTTAAAGCGTAGTACAGCAATGATGGTCAGAGAGTTGCCAAAGAGGTTTGTGAGCCCTGAAAACATCCCAAAGAAGGCAATGGTCACTCTCCAAGGAGCTCTCCATTCTATAGTAGCTGAATAGGCATTCTCAGGTGAAAGTGTGTCAGAGTACGAGGTCGTCCCGTTCATTTTACTTCACCTGCAATGAGAAATGAAGTGATTGAAGCACGAGTCGAGGGCCATGGGTTCATGCTGAAAATCTAAGATGTTTGTACGCAGTCTCTCAACCCGGAGAGACGAGAGCATTCTTTTCAGGGGCATGTATTGGTGCTATTCAGGAGGAGAGACTGTAGCGACTCCACTTCTACATTTATTCTCGGACACAGCTGAAGATACCCGGAGGTACTCCGGAACAACAAGGGCGACGTCTGTTTGCAGCGCATAGACTTTAATGGTACTTGACAGCCAATTATAACGATCACTGATCGCAGGAGGATCTCAGGGTCTGTTGGTGTTGTCTTGGAGACTGGTGGCTGTGGTTGAATAAACTGTGTCTGCTCTGTGTCTGTTCTGTCTCTGTCTCTCTCTGTCTCTCCTAGTTGGATTGGAAATGTGTGTATTTATTTATATGCTGGGTTGGTGGATGAGTGGAAGTCTTCAGTTTAGCATGTAAAGTATGGATCTACATGTATATTTGGAAGGACTTCTGCTGATAGTATCAGTTTATCGGTGTGAACTTTGTATCTTTAATGCGAATGGACTGTTTGTAATAGTAGGGGTCATTTGGTACTTGTCAGCCATCAGCGATGGATGTATGTTCGTGTATTCTCTGTCCCAAAAGTATAATACATTGCCATAGTTTATAGAGCCATACTAGACTTAAACATCATGTAAGTGTTAATTAAAGCCATGTGACCGTAACAGAGACATCTGGGGAACTTGATTGGAAAATAAGTCATGTTAATGAAATCTCCGCCTTTTGCCATGATTTTATGGAACGTGCAACACTTCATCGTTTACCTTTCATAGGTAAACGATGCGTGTACAGTAAATCATTATGTGTGCCACTGTATGGTTCATGCAGCACTTACACGTTACATAACATTTTTCACCTACCATGTCGATATCGTTGTACATCACTTCATCATATTGTTAGGATTAACAATTGAAAATCAGATGTGGTGTGAAGGAATAAGAAAATCCACTATATATACAACGGTAACAATTCAAAAAAGTAAAAGTTGCAGCCATTATGGCTTTAAATGGTAGCGTGGATCTGCGGTACATCTTTTGCTGTGACGTCATGCAAATTACAAATAAAATCTACCAGCGAATGCGGCTTAAAGGGCTTAGATGCCTTGCTCAAGCACTTTCTGAATGTAAAAATAATTTAGAGTTGAGACTTCAGAGCAGTTTTAGCATGTTGTTCAAAGGTTTTGGCATTGTTTTGAGTTCATCGTTATTTGAAAACCTGGTTGGAAAGCTAATATGCCAAGGTGTTAATGCTTATACCGAGCGGCAGAATATGTAGTTTTTAATGTTTATATCTGTCGGAGATTAAACCTGGAGTTGTCATTCCCGACAGACATCCATAGATATATAGAAATCAGCCACCCGCTGATACTGTTTAAGAATTATTAAGATTCTCTCAGCAAAGTTGATTTACTGACTCTTATAACAAAGCAATAATGTTAGATTGTAATGGTTTCGGGTTTATTTCTGATCTTTACAATTTACAAGATCTTCATTTTGATATACCAGTGCAGATGAACCATAAAGGAATTGTATTTTTTCTCGCAATTCTTCCGTTTGCTGAAACCTGTATCTCGACAGACGGAAAGCACACACGCACCATAGAACATGCCCCGCAGCATGTGCTCAGAAATGCTTTCTAGAGATCTTTTGTAGAAAGTCCCATTGATATTTCAGACAATTTGCTGCGCACTAGTATATCTGAATGGACTTCATCAACTCTATTCAGTCCCACGTCTCGACCTTCTTTACTGACATTGACACAAAAGCCAATTGGTGTAGCTGATGTGACTGGACTATACACATATCACGGTGAGTATGTACGTATGACCTAATGACTTGTACTTGATCAAATGATGAGCAGAGAAAGAACATGTGTAGCCAGCCATAGATGCAGAATAAGATATGAAGAAAAATAGAAATCTGCCATTTTTCTTCTTAGCACCTATATTCCAATTGGAACCTTGTTTGCTATCCTGTCATAATATTGCCGTATGATATTTTAATTCAGTAAGGAGAGGTCCTACATAGTATTATATAGATAGACTGAGTTTCTGACATTCATTCAGATCGCTATTTCTGACAACCTCTATGATCTATCATCAAATATTAGACTAATATTATTTGCCGCCAATACTAACATTATAGAATAACTATTTGAATGAAAACTTATGATGAAATAAACACATAAAACGTTACATAGTATAATATCGAAGAAGCAGGATCACCAAATCTGGTGAGCGCACACCCACGACAGGTTTAAAACAACATGTGGACCAATTGCAATCCCTATAGAAGAACGGGGGAACATCATAATTCGACCGGTCTGCATCAGTATGCACCAAAGATGAATGGGATGAGTGGATGAGAGAGGCGAACACACCCGACATTGATCTTGCGAATTTCACTTTTCAAATTTAGTTCCCTATCCCTTTAAGGGTAGGGATGGGGAACTGAATTTTAAGTGATGTTCTATTGACTCATAGCACCAATTGATAGCATTCCTTGCCAAGAACACCATGCCTGGATGCAAGCGTAAGGAAATAATGCATTCCGAATATCGGGGTTAGCATTGGGCCTATGGGAGAATGGCTTCCATTGCCAGTATTGCGCATGCGTGGTGCACCCTCGCTGACCTTTTTACTGTTTCAGGATGAGAAACCATGGTAGGTGTCTTAGAAAATCGCTTGTTAAAATAAGAAAAATAGCGAAAACTATTTTTTTTCCGCACCTGACTGGTGACAAAATGATTAGTCTATCTATTTCCGAAAAAAAAAAAAATATATCCAGGGGTTTAGTCGCAGGACACGCTGATATGACAAGGCCCATTGTAAAAGATGGGGAACTCGGTGTTTCATCACAGCGTCTGACGTCACGCCTAATAAGCAATATATCTCCCGCGAAATCGTTAGGGATGATATTCCTTGTGTGGGCCAGGCATGGGAATCATTTTTGGTGCATCAAATAACGACTCAAAGTCCATTTTTAACCAGTTCTTCCTCCCTTTAATTTGTTCTTGTTTGAAGGAAAATAATCATCTAAAATCGGTTCATTTTTACAGAAATTTTGTCAACATCTTTGCAAATGAAGCATATTCAAAACCTTTTAAATTTTGAGTCTCTACAATGCATACAAAATAAACTGAGTTGTTATAAGTCAGGTGTGCGATTAATTTGTCTCTATAAGTATATACATGTACGGGTGGATTCGAATTCCAGAAACGACCATTTTTGCAAAGATAAACATGCATAGATAAAGGGTACGAAGGTCTGAGTGATTGACAAATATTTATACGCCACACAGTAACAATCTGCATCATATACCTGTGATACCTGGGGTAAATCGAAATCAAAGTATTATGAGCTCAGACTAGTCTATTCGTCAGCGGCGATCTTAGATCTCCGCTGTATTGCAATTCTAAAAAAACGGTTGATAAGCTGACACCGAAAACAACTGAAATATATGAAAACAAATCGAGCCGACAAGGTAAAACTGCTAGTAGTAATTGACGTGGCGTTTGCACGGTATTTCTCAGTTTTCATCGCACACGAGAAGGAAGGGGGAATGAAGTCCGCTGATCGCTTCATAGAACTGCGATTTTCGACTCTCGGCTTCAGCAGAGCGCCTGTCTCGGAATTCATTTGTGTACAGTCTGTGCGTGCACCGAATTGCGAAATAAGGTCATTCTGTTGAACTCTGTTGAAATGAATGCTTCAATAATATTTGAAGCTTGAAAGTTTTCCGCGTTGACAGGATGGTGTATTTACAATAATCACCGTGACAGTGTACTGGATTAAATTAATGGATTACTAACACAGATGAATCGGACAAGGTGTACACCTTGGCTTGGCATCTCGCTGTGGTTTTCAACTAATAGATTATGTACTCTTAATTGAATCTTGCTTGAGTTTGGAAGTGAAGACGAGCTGTTGCAGTAAGTTCAATTAATTATATATTCATAATAGTTGCATACTTTTCAACTGTGAAAGTGCGATATGATGTGATAAACTCGCATTTGTCGAGAGGCAGTGGTGCACTTGACCGATGTCAGCCACCAATTTCCCGGGACAATATTTTGGCGTGCTGTTATTACTGCACACTTACTTATTTGGATGTTTGTTTTTGTATGATATCCAGAGAGAAACACTAAAACGCAAAATTTGTAAGTGAAAGTGGCGATCTGTGATGATTTTCCTTCACTTTTTTGGCACTCAGCATAAATAAAAATAACTCTATTTTGCCAATATTAAGCTTCATTTCATGAATTAGCAGGACTATAACGATAACCAAGCAATATCAACGATATTTTTCAATTGAAGTAATGAAGGATTCCCCTCGGGCCCCTTGATGCTGGTCCATGTGCCTCGTAGGTCAGGGTCAGCGAGGTCAATGAATTTATAAACTGAGGATATGGTTTGTGTATTTTGTTATTTAATTTGATGGTAAAATATATCGGGATTAGTTTGTGTGAGTTTGTAGGTGGCTTTAGCGTTCTTATATTCCAAATTACACAATTTTCCACGAGCGTCTGAAATCGAGCGCTGAATTCATGATTATTTCATGTAACTTCCAGTTAAATATACAGATATATTTCCGTCTGTATATGAGAATATTCAGACAGCATTCTGTCTAAGCTCAGAAGTACATGTAGTTTATAGAAAGTTCAATGTCATTCATCAAACCAAATGACAACCGGACGCTAATCTGAAACATTGATTAGACAGTAATGGACACTTACCCGTCTTTGATCTCTAAGAGCAGAGTGTCCTAATAAAAAAACTCGATCAATGCTGTTAATTGATCTCTATGTAATGTGATTACCCTGATGCTGGGTTGTACTTAGAATTACAAACATCTGGAACATGATTATCAATATCATACGTTGCAGTTGTGATTCAGCAGAAAGCATAGAAATATTTAAGAATAGTTCGGTGCCATAATTATAGGATTAGTGCTGAATGAAGGACATTGACAGTCAAGTGCCATGAGCACATTCCTTAATTACTAAAGGTAACTCACCTTTTCTTTTGTAAGGAGAATAGTTCGTACAAAAGGTTCCAAGCATTGCTTGTTGCAATGGTCCATCACAAAGCCATACTGACAGACAGAATGCAGCAGCAGAGGTTGCTTGCACGCGTTATATATACCCTCGACCACAGAGCAGTCGCTGACCGAGTGAAAGCAGACAATGAAACGTCAATGGTTTGCTAATAGCAAAGATTGGCATCGCTATCTCCCTCATTCATTATGCGATATGCTTCCCTATTTCAGCCCATTTTCTTTTATATACAGAAGACTTACTTTCAACGGCACTGATCTTTGATGCTGTGCCACTTGAAGTGATGTGGAAAGCACGGCCTTGTGGTGACTCGTAACTATGCCATGTTAATGTGTGCTTGCTACTAACACTTGTTGCGCACTCGATATAAATAACATACATCCAAGCACAGCGGGGAAATACAGAAGTATTGTTTCATCGATAAGCCAGATTCCGTGTTATATAAGTACAATAAAACCCATGATAAGGACCGCCTGTCTAAGACGACCTTCCGCCTAACGCGATCGGTATCCATGGTAACACCCTACTTTAGTTTTCTGAATAACCCTGTGTATGACAATCAGAGTGTCCAGTCAACAATGCGTGTCGATCAACTCGATTCAGTGAGTAAGTTGCACCCGCAGGTTTTGTACTGTAATATGTTGTCGATGTTGTCACAATACACACATGAACGCCTGTGTCAGGAGCTCTCATTCTCAGCCACTCAGTGTTTCATACTACTTTCAACTTTCGCACTCTCTGCAATTCTGTATAAGACCTGTATAACACGACCACTTTTAGTTTGTCCCCTGGGTGTACGGGACACCTATCTGAACACACTGAAGGTGCAAACCCATAGTTTCGCGATCCACTCCTGTAAAGTTCATTGGCCATGGTTTGTGGTTGCAGAGAGGTAAATTCACTAATTGATTACAGGTAATTTGATTACTGCATAAGATGAATTAAACACAGTCGAATTAAAGAGCGAAATACTGTTAAATGGTAAATTCACAATAACTAGAGCGAAAAAAAAAAAGGTAAAAAAAGAAGTTCTTAACATATATTTTGAATCATTGAGTTGACGCGTAAGACAAGCGTAATATGATTATGTCTGTTAACCACCTTGACTTTCATTTAATAATTGGACCCAGATGGTAATTATAATAATATAATAATAATATACAAAACATGTACAGGAAAAATGAACGGATAAAGAAAAACAAAAGATATTTGGTAAATATAAATACATACAATAATCCAAATGTGAAACTAGGCTGTGCTATACAATGAGTGAGAGAAAGCATGTGCTAAACTAGAAAAAAAAAAACCAAAAAAACTTAACAACAAAATACAGATATGCATCAATTCAAGAGAATAAACAATCAATTAATACATAGTGAATTAATTAAAAACAAAACATCAGCATGATCGAATTCATTGAATATGCTCAAAATATTGTCTCTTACATTGCATAATTCTTTGATACCCATTGCGGTTGCATTATTATCGTCTGACTGACTCAGCATGATTCGTTATGCTTGGTGAAAATAAACATCAAGTGAAAACAGCGCTTGTGTTAGTATCCTGATTTATTCCTAGTCATCCATATTTTGTATATTTGATCTGCATTGTAAATATTATTGAGGTATAAATGAGGCACAGTAACACTTATATAAGTAATAAGCATTGCAGTGAATTTATCTGTTTATCGGTGACTCTTGAGAGATTACCGCTCTGCACGGAAATGAGACAACCTCAAATGATCCAATGACACGTAAGTGTGACGTCACACATTCCAAAATCTGAGCTGCATTCCCGGAATACTCAATCATAAGCCTGTTTTTACTGAGATATTTAATCAAATCGATCTGCCGGTGTGTTTAAATAGCGAACTGAAAAGCCATTTGATGTCACGTCATATTGTGTATAAGGGAAATGACCAGATATAAGATGGATGCCTCTCGTGATTACATAAACATTACTGAGAATTAATTGAGTGATGCTCCTGCACGGTTGATGTCACTTTAATTTGATGCCCTGAGGGCATCATGTGAAAGAAGCAGCAAAGGAAGAAATTAAGGGTATGAGGCTGTATGGCAAGAAATTTTCCTGAATTTGATTGGGCACAAAACACACGCGAGTAAAATAAGGTGCATCCGCCAATACCCGAATCGGGAAGTTTTGTGAGTTACGTGAAAGTGCAGTCTAGTTCAAATGAGGTTCTTTCTTGGAATTTCCTACGCGAATCTCTTTTTGTTTTACCCAATTGCTCTCTTCTCCTTCCGTCAGAGAATGGATGTCGGCATTGAATGCCCAATCAAATGATGCTGCACCTGACGTTCTCATCTAATAGCCACGCAATGTAATGGACACTCATTGCAAATCATCATCATTTTTCGAAAAAAAAAAAATATAAAAATTGGGTAATCTGCATAAAGAACTGCATAGAGATAATAGAGATGAGAACTAGCTCCTTGTCATGTGCTGCTATCGATGACACAAATATATAATATTATTGACTATTTTCGCCAGAAAAACAACCTTATGCGATCTTCGCACCATTACAAAATTATTATCATGAATATTCATCAAATTAAATTAGCCAATCAGCGTGCGGCGGCATGCCCTATAAAGTTTCTGATGGTACTCGTAATGCGTAATATGCGTTTTGACTTTCGTGTTTCTTTGAGGTGGTGGTGCTCATTAAATTCTCGTTATTACTAAATGCCCACAGGTGTGTGTGTGTGTGTGTGTGTGTGTGTGTGTGTGTGTGTGTGTGTGTGTGTGTGTGTGTGTGTGTGTGTGTGTGTGTGTGTGTGTGTGTGTGTGTGTGTGTGTGTGTGTGTGTGTGTGTGTGTGTGTGTGTGTGTGTGTGTGTGTGTGTGTGTGTGTGTGTGTGTGTGTGTGTGTGTGTGTGTGTGTGAGGGTGTGTGTGTGTGTATAGTGTGTGTGGGTGTGTGTGTGAGGGTGTGTGTGTGTAGGTGTGTGTGTGTGAGTGATGGTGTGATGGTCAGTGTATGTGTGTGTATATTATTCTTTTCTTCTGTAGAATCCGTTTTCGTACATGGAAATTAATCAGCTCACATTTCAGGAGCCCAGTCTCATCTGGTGTTGAAAGAGCTGGTCTCCATATCTATGGAATATACTGCGTGTAATCATTGTTACCATAGCAACCTCAGGTGTGTTCATTTGTATTTGAATGAGGCGCAAATTCTTCCTGTTTGTAACACAAGGGTGAATCCTTACATATTTGGGCAAACAAGATAAAGAGCATAGATATACACACATTACAAAAGCCTTGTCTCACTTGACAAGCATCACGGGTTTTCTGGGGTTGTTTACAGTAAAAGATGCCGACAAGGACATCTATACAATGGGTACTATAAGTGAAAGAAGCATGGCATTTGTATAACATGGCTGCATGCATCTCTTTGTGAGGCAGAGGCAAGGAGACCCCTTGCTTCACCGCGAGAAACAATGCATTTTGATTATGAACTCATTTTACAATAAAAAAGAAAACCGTACGGAAAAGTCTGCATGCTCTGATGAAACACTCGCCCTACTACTTCCGGTTGGGGGTTGAATCCTGACCTCCTGGGCGCTCAGTTCCATTGCAGGAATCCGAGGAAAAGTATCGAGTAATTAATTTCCGGTCAAGTTATGTAATTGTCCGATCTCCGCAAATCCAAGAAATCATTTGATTATTAGTCAACTTGTCTAAATTAAAGTCAACATTAATATATATTTGTCAATTTATCTAATTCATTCTAAAGTAAGAATGGAGTGTCGGATTGGCTGTTGCAGAGTCTTGGTGATGATCTCATGCGTATTGAGTAATAAATTAATTAGTTAATTAATTAATAGTATAACTAGAGGATTGCTTTTCCAAAGATAAAGATTGAGTGGCTCATTGATAGGTCTTTGCTACAACGATAAAATGTACACTGGAGAGGAAAGTTGAAGTATTCCTGAAGCCTCACAAGATTAACTTGAACCCATAGGCCTGGATTATATGTTCTTATGTAATAGTTGAAAGCGCCTATGACTAAAGCATTGTTTAAAACCTTTGACAAGTTGAAAATCACTTTGCGACCACGGTTCACACCCGTGAATTGAGGGAATTGCACGAACTTTAAAATAATTTAGTTATGAATATAATTTTGTTTGCAGTCAAAATATCTTAATATTGTACCAGCGATTGAATTGATCATATATTACAAGATTATGAGCCGTCGAACACACGATAATAGCCTACAGTGTGTCGCCTTATTGAGCAATCTTTGTGACTGTGATGTTTGAATTCTATGTAACACATCATAAAACACTCAACTTGCGTTTCAGCGGCCGGGAGCATGATTTTGTTTAATGCTGATGCGCTCAAAAAGAGTTCATTGTCGCAGAACACTAAAAATTGACATTGGTTATGACATGCTGAAACCTCAAAGGATCGTTTCCTGTATATTAAAGATAGTGAAAATGTCAGGAGCGCTTTAGGTAGATCCACGATGGGCTTGCATTATTGAAAACTGTGCAGTGCATACCTAACCACGCGCAATAAATCAACGTCACGTATTGCTTTACAAAGTAGGAAAAGCTATTACGCATGGTCACGCTAGAGGCATCAGTGGCCAATACACCTGCTCCACTCTTGAGGTGCTCCAGAAGTTTATGGCACCAATGATGAATCTGATCCAGACAAAACAACACTTACAAGCGTACAAAGCCCTATGTTATATCCACAATGTCCTTTATGGAAGCATGCACTGCGTTAGTGTTTTAGTAGGACTGTCCAAGGCTATTGCAAACACCAGCAAAAGACGACAAAGAGAAAACTATCACTCAAGGGGGTGTTAGTCTTGAGTTTATGACGCCAATAAAACGGGGGTCGGTGCACAGAGGTGATCGATAGATTGACGATCGTCCAATGTACAACCCTTAAGAATTGTCAAGACAATTATTGGTTCTGTGGAAAGAATGCAACCGATTATGTAATTTGCAGCCGAGAAAGATCAATGGAAAATATGAAGGACTTCAATGAGAACAGACGGGTGTAATCAGGTGAGAAAGTGAACAAGGGAACTCGTCAGGATCAAGAGTTGCGTTGCGTGTTGTCAGCAAAGGTTTCTTCGTACACCGAACAAACAAATTATACACAGTGCTACCGAATGGAATGGAAACCATATCATTAACATTATCAGTTATCCATGACTTGACACAGGTTATAGTCATAACAAAAGAAAAAAGTACTGAAACAATTTGCTGGGTATATTTTCCACTATACTGGTACATGTACTTGTAAAATCACACGGATTTAAATACGCTCCAATTGCGAGCCAATTACTTCAAGGTTCAATCCCTGACATACTGACCCAAAGTACCCGCGATTGAGCCTTGACTTGGCTTTGCAATAACAATGGGCAAATTACTTATCCTTGCTGGTTTGAGGTACAATGCTTAATTCGTTCGATATATTCTTTTATTAATGTGTCAAAACCATGCTAGGAAAATACCTTGCATTGTATTAGCACAATAGGACCGTGAAGATAACAACCGCTCTACGTCTTTCTTTATTTGTTCATTATTTCTTAATTCTTAAAGTATTAAACATTGAGAAAGTCACAAAAGACGCTCGCTGATATAACCTGGTGGATGACACACTAACCTATTTATCTCGGGGGGTGCAAAAAAAAAAAAAAAAAAAAAAAAAACAAAAAACAAACAAACAAACAAACAAAAACATAATATCCGAAGGAACAGGAAAATACTAGAAAGCCTGTAAAGCGTTGGACACTAAAACTTGCATAACATTATACAATGCCTTCATACGTCCTAATACATGTATTGCTTTGAAATATGCGGGTCCACATATCCAACCTTAACTAACCACTTTAACGACCATTCAACAGAAAGTGCTCCGTATCAGGACCAATTCAATCTATCCCGCCTACACGGACCTATATTTGCCCAGCATTCAATACTCAAACTTGACCAAATTTACAATTTACAAACCCTGGTGTTCCTCTATAAACACCACAGCAATCGTCTCCCATCTCCTTTCCTAAACTTTAAACGATCGTCTCAATAACGTTGCAACTAGACAGAGCACTTGGTATTAGCTGCCCAGGTTGGGCTTAATTAACATACTCACTCAATTGCATTCGGTACAGCGGCCCTAAAATTTGGAATGCGAGAAACAATGTCTCCTATCTCCCAACTTCCATTCTCTCTTCTTTCTTCTCTTACCGTTTTTCGTTATTTTTCTCACTATCCATTCGTCTTTTAATTGTATACATGTATTATGATTTGATTTGCTTGACTTATATGTACTTATTTACAGCAGCATAATATTAAAGCCAAGTATACGTACAGCTATAATAGTATATACATGAGAGCCTACACTCCATATGGACCTTTTCGACCAATATATACTTAGATCTTCAAATTTGATAATGTGGATTTTTTCTAATTTTCGGTGCCAATGCACTTCTTTTGAATTGGTCCTCTTCGTTGTATGCACTACTTGGCCCTTAAATAGCTGGTCGTTGTCACGCATTTCATCACAGAGAGTGCCTGCAAAACTTTTTCATCACTCTTCCTACGGAAAAGTGTTAACACAATGCATAAATTTTGCCTCGTTTGTTCTTTGGTTGGGATAGAATACCGCTTGCTCAAACCTGTTTGGTGTAAATGCAACGCTTGGGTAAAACAGTGTATTTCAACCAATAAGCGTATTGCTTTTCAATTATTTTGAAAGGTTCCATGCATACAGCGATAGAACAACCACCCACAAAAAGAAAATATCATATAATGATAACTAAAAATAGAAACAAGAATAAGATAAAATAAAATAAGAATACCGCGTACTGTTACAAAACTGGGCTAAAACAATTTGAGTAAAATATACATTATTCAGTGTTGACTGAAATGAATCTGGGCAGCATTAAATGACTTTTGCTTGGATGTCTTGCATGTCATTCGCACGCGAGCGCCTCTTTGTGCAGCACGTTCGCTGTCTATTGTGTGACTATATAATTATGACTGGTTTCCTCCTCTGCAAAGCACTAACTGACACAGATTGTTTGGTGTTCCCTGATCAGTTTAGTTTATGTGTAGCCATTTCGTCCTTTCCTGTCTATGTGGCACGTGCGCTGACCATAACAATAAACTCAAAATGGGTCAAATTGCTGTGACTATACGTCTATATTGAGATGCATTATCAAGGTCAGTCGCGCCAATAATCACAAGAATTCCCGCTCCATGTTTTTGAACACCTTTACTTGCATGATAATTGAAGGACCAAAGGTGGGTGCATGAGTTGCGTGACGGGTTCATGAACGTCGGTCACCCTTCTCAAGTTATTCAATAGAAAGTAATTTCCTTCATGACACTTGTCATCGCTTTCCATGAGAAGCATTTACCCCGATGCTGAGCCATTTCGGATTGCACCTTTGGACACTTTGTCACGCTCAGTTAATACCTTGAGAGCTTTTGTAAAACATGCAAACTAATATAATCGGAAACTGAGAGTTTCACCCGTAATGGAACAGTCAAACTAGCATAAAACATACCAGCACATCATCGGAGTTGTTGTTTGTTAAAGCAAAATCTCGGAACAACAATATTCCTGCAACTCTGATTCAAGTAAGGAAAAAAACAAAAACAAAAAAAAAACAAAACAAAACAAAACACACACACACACACATTAAAGATTAACAATAAGACTTCAGCTACACAACATACTTACATAGCTAAAGATTCTCTTTGATTGCAGTCTATTCTCAGTGAAACTCAAGATAGGACAAGGTAAAGAAATTCATCTTCCCATCATGATTCGTCTATCGATAAACGATCTGATGTTTCTCAGATTACCTTTCCCCACATCACTTAATTAATCACACAAATGGCGTGTCCATTTCGTCTCCCTTTCTGCCGAGAATGGCAATTAAGGTAATGAAACCAGTGTAAACAAAACAGGCCAATAGCCGTGCAATCATGACGTGTGATTGCATGCTATTTGATATTCAAGCAGAAGGAATGTCTGTAATAGTAGGAGCTGCTATTATCCCCTGCTAAGACTCAGGATAATCTTGTTTAGTATTTTCACTGGCGCGTCCAAGATTGTCGGAATAACTATAGCGTTCACAACCAAACCAGTGAAATTATGATTCAGTTATCTCCTCTGCTAGTGACACAGTATACCAGTGATCTGAGTGTGTGTATTATTCCGCCTCATCTCTCAGAAGACGCTGGCCGTCCGATGTCACCATACAAACCATGACAATTACGATTGATTTATATGGATGTAAAATGCAACCTGCCAATCCTCTATATTTAACGCACCTGTTAATCATAGGGATGGTGGATCTGTTAATCTCCATGCAATTTCTATACCAGATGATGACACGGTTAATTACTCTCCCTGAAGATTGGAATGAGACGCAACTTCGACTATTTAATTACTTTAATATTGAGATTAAGGTTTCGTCAGGAGTTGCCTGAAGATTGAGTTAATTTAACTCAGGTCAGCGTCCGTTATGTTGAAGCGACATTGTCGGTACAACCAAAGCCTGATGAGTTCATAATGTGTGATGCCTTCAATAAGATTAGCAAACAATAACTATAATTTCCACGTGGTCTCAGCTACCAGACAATACATGCTGCTACTTTTCTCTTCTCGAGTCTAGCGAATAGCGCAATTCTTGGCTTTAGCTGTCAGCGGATGTTTGCTTGTGGACCAATCAGATGTTTGGTCAGGTTGAACGAGCCATAACGTTGGCGAAAGATTACGTTCGTATTATAATTAAGCACGCTGTAAATGCCGCTCACTGCATTCTACAAAACATTGAAAATGAATATGTTTTCTTCTGGCATGTTCAAACTAGCATATGTGTCATATTATAACTGCCTCCACGCACACATTCACGCTTTATTGTATCACTGTTAAAATGTTATGACCTCAAAGCTTTAAGATTTCTTTCTTAAGATTTCTTTAAGATTTATAGCTTCCTCTCATCATGTTTTAATTGCTCAAATAACGCTTTGAAATAAATTTCCAATCCCACCCTAGATCGTCATTTAAGCGTTGTCAGAAATTTAAGATCCATCATGGCATTCCTTAAAATAGATTATATGCTTGTGTTTTTTGGCCACATTGTTAATAGAGATACCAACGCACTATAAGATAAATTAAGAAATGTAAATGTGATCCCCGATGAAGTCATAAACAATGTAAATATAATAGAAGAGCTGATGAGAATAATAAATAACGAGTTTATTGCAACTATTTCTCCACGTGAAGCATCAAACGCACTCCTCTGTGTCCTCTATAAGGTCAATGTTCCCTTATGAGGTCAATGTCTTCTATAATATCATGTCCAGACCTAGCATTAAATCTCCAATTATATTCATTTGTTTTCGCTGTAGTCAAATTATCAGCTTGGTAGTGCGGTATTGCGATGAAGATTGTTTCGGTCGATATTTGATTGTTATATGGTATTTATGTGGGATATAATTGTAACTGAATTCTCAATATTCACAGTTATAGGCCTACACGTGTACACACACATAATTATATATATATATATATATGTAAGGGATTGCATAGCAAAAGTCATCATCATCTATAATTAAACGCTTGTATCTCTTACCTGATTGGACTGCAACCGAAGCCATTGCAACGGAAAGTGGGCAACCCAATATTTATAGCTCTTAATCAAAACAGTGCGGCAATGTGTCAGACATCAGTCAGAGTGGCTGCGCGATGGCCTTCAGAGCAGTCAATATCGGTTTACTTCCACAAGAGATCCCCTACTGGAGGAACTAGGTGAGTTTGATATAATTATTATATAACCTGAAAATCTCTCCTCAGGGTTGTCTGATTCGATTTCCCTATTTCCATCATCTCGGCTCATAAATCATTGAGCAAAATCTTGAATATTATAAAAACAAACTGACTACTATAGTATTGTGCAGAATCAGCAGTTTCGGGGAATTGACAGAGTAATAATGAGAGATATGCCACAATGCCTTATATGCACAAATGATCGATTGCATTCTAGCTGCGATGAGCTACCTTTGGGAGTTTTGGCTTCGGAAATCTTTTTTGATCATCTCGATCTGAACGCCTTCTATATCTGCCTAAAGTGTCTTTTAATCATATATGGTACTAATTTCTAATCACTGTTGTCGTTCACACTTGACATGGAATATGGAAATGATTTTCTTCACGGGAGCCCATTATTTCAGTCGGCCCTAAAGTGAGTTAAGAATCTATTTGTGTGGGGTTTTTAGTGGTACCAAAACCACTTCTCCGATCAAATTGTCAGTCCACCATGACCGACTTGCACTCGTCATATGATTCAATTTATGTTTGCGTCGCCGCTCAGGATCCTTTCATTTTGTCTGTACAACTCAAAAAGACGCCTCATAGTTGAATACAGCATGCTGCCATTGGGCAACCTGGATCGGAGGTGAGTCCTGGTCCGGCTGATGCGAGCTGCCCGGTGTCTGTCGGAGAGCAGAGGCTATCCCACAGGCATTCCATCGCGAGGGCTAGCCTGGGTCAGACCTGCGTTCACCCGCGTCCAGGAATTTAACCAGGATTCCCGCCATCCTCTGTCATCAAGCTCAAAGGAAGTTTGCTGTTGCTGTTAGGCTGTCATCACAGAAACGGAAATGTCAAACCATGCTTCAAAGGAGTATTCCAAAGCAGACCGAGGGCAATCACTCTATTTTGATCAAGAATAATGCCCAGCAATCTGAGCGAACTGTTATAATAGCCAGAATGTTTATTCTTTCCTGGTGTCTTGATACCTCTCACTCAAACACTGCCGTATATATGGGAACACCAACGTCAGATTTGGAAATCGGAAAACCCACACTGTATCAAGAAATCCCCTTATATAACCCCCCCCCCCCCCCAAAAAAAAAAAAAAAAAAAAAAAAAAATCATGTTAAATGTCAAACAGAGAGACAGACATGAACATGTATTGTGCTAAATAAAAACAAAGAGTAGACAGTGAATAGATAACTTAGGAGACTGACGTAATGGCCTTCGGTCGCTGGCACGCCATGCAGCCACAAAGTCTGTAAGTACGATTCGGGTATCTAGGTTATCATATTACTCAGATATCAATCGCAGAATTAGGGCATTCTCTCATCGAGACCTCCTTAGCTTGTTGACTTGAGGGACAGGTGAGTAGCTAATCAATGAGCGTGTTATTCTACATTCGACTGGTTCTGTTGCCATGGTAACCATGTTGAGTTGAAGTCAACCTGTCATGCCAGATTTTGCAATATTATTGCAAAATCTGCTCTCAGGAAAATTGTCGATCAATTCGTTTAATTAAGATATTTAGCAATCTGAGTGGCCACTTAGAAATTCAACTCCAATGGTCTATTATGATACAAACCCCAGATCAGTGGATCATCTCTTGCAAATGAAAAAAAAAAAAAAAAAAAAATAAATAAAAAAAAAAAAAAATAAATAAATAAAAAGACAACAATTGATTTTATTGCGCTGAGAACGTAAGTGTTTAATGGTATTCAAAACCTTTTCGTAAGAAATCCTTTATGTCTACAAAATGTTAAAAATGTCGAGTTTGGATCACTTTAATTAAGGGGCATGATTAGGGAAACACATATAGATTGGATATGCATGGTGGTGTGCCCTTTCCTTTGCGTATTTCGGTGAGTTTTTTTTTTATAGTTTTTTTTTTTTTTTTTAATCAAACATGATAACTGGATTTCCCTTCCCTGACCCATTGATTTCGAGCTTATCTGTGTGAAGAAAAGAGCGTATCAATAACTATCAACATTTGTCATCCATTACAGCAAAGGTTCTTCCATCGATCTAGTAGCCACACATGCAATTCTGAAGCGTACAGATGGACCAATTTAGTACGAGGCATATGTTGGCCTGATAATTGTATCGGTGATCCATGCTTTATTAAGCATAATCATGGGCACTGTGGTATCCTGAGGTGGAATGCTACCTCCATCTCATGTTATTAATGAATACTAATTAGTAATTATTTAGCTGCATTCAGCTGTTCCATTCTTCCTGGTGGCTAGATGGATAGCTTCACCACTTGCACTTGGGTGCAGTCCATAGAAATCCGGATAACACATATAACCTCGCAAATTTGAGATTGAAATAATGAGATAATGTATAAGCGATGCAGGCTGTGTTCTTTATCATAATGCCCTATCTTTGCAGAGTGGAGCGGAATGAACGCGACAAGCATCTACTCGGGCACACCTTCACCCGAGGATATCCTTACCATGTCTATAAATTGGAAAGCTCCTTGGAGGTTGGCCGTCGCCTATCTGTCATTATTTTCTGCGCTTGCAAACCTCTTTGGCAACTCTCTGACCATCATTGCTGTACTACGCTTCAAACAGCTCCGTGACGTCATCAGCAACCGCTTCATAATATCTCTGAGTGCTGGAGATTTGCTGTGCGTGCCTGGATTAACTACCGTCCCATTGACAATTTACACAGAGCACACAGTTATGACCGGTAGGATTTGGGGCGTTGTGATCCAGATACCAATCATAGTATCCATCTGGATCTCTGGATTGACTCTTGTTGCAATTTCAATTGACAGAGTGATTGCTGTCTCGAAACCAATGATGTACAGGAGAATCATGACCAAGCGAATGGCATGGCTCATGATCGCCATTGTATGGGTGTTGATAATAGGAGGCATGGCGCCCGCCCTTCTCTACTTCTCCCTCAATGCTGAGCCGTGGATGGTCATTGATCAAGTCTTCAGTCCCCTCTACTGGTTTCCCCCAGCTTTTAACTACGCCCATGCTACCCTTGCTATGATGATACCAATTAGCATCGCTTG
>KB296865.1:297861-314486 GCA_000328365.1 Capitella teleta
AGGCGAACAAAGATGATGGGCATCTTGGTGTTGATGGTGCTCATAGCTTTCATCCCTGTCAATTTCTACCTGGTCATTCGCGATCGCTTCCCATCTGAAAGGAGCAAAATTATTTTCACAATTCTCGCCATCAACAACTCAGCCAACAGTCTCATCAACCCTCTAATCTACTGTTGGCAGAACAAAGAATTCCGCAACGCATTTCGTCAGTTGCTTCACATCTAACTCTCAGTGTAAAAGTTACACGTTGACTGGATACCAGGGTATAATTAATAAATAGTGCATTGCTTCAAATCATATTTGTAATATTTAGAAAGAGGGAAGATATAATTATAATTATTTTTGCATAGCTTTCAAAGTTTTACAGATGCTCATTGTTTCAATAATCAACCAGTAAACAGGTATGAGGCACATCTGCCGAATCATGAAATATAAAAGAAAGTACCGGGGTAATTGCAAGTGGATTGTGAGTGCATATATTGGAAGCCAGCAAACACTTAATGGGTCTTCCCTGAGCTCGGACAATGTTGGACCACCTGCTATAATTATTTGAAGTCATTTGCGTTTAGAGCCAAAACAAATATCGTCCATTCACCAGGTAATTAAGGTAGGAATGGTTCATTGAAGTCCTCATATTTTCCTAATAGACTCTGAGTGTTGCATTTCATCCGCTTCTAATGAATACTTCTGTTGTGATCGAGAGACCATTTATTTCGCCGAGGAGGTAAAATTAATAGACCTACATTCAGGGTTCAAAGTGCAAGCCACGATCAATATCACACCTATTAGACTTTTTATAGATTTCCGCAGTTCGGAACAACACTGACTTGAAAAATGGAGTCAAAATGTGCTGATATCAGGACTTGATGCAAACACAATCAGTTTGATGCGACGGGAATACCTCTAGAATATTCTAGATCCTTAGCTGCGGAAATTGAGCGATTCTTGTCGACCTCAGGATTTTCAGAGTCAGGGAAACAAATAAGTTACCCGGTACATTTGTTTTGTGAGGAAACATATAACTCAGTACTCTGACTTATTTTGACCTTACACTCATTTGTTACCCACAATACACACGTGGGTGTCGATATTCCTGACCAGCTAGCTAGCGCATACAGACCTCTGATGTTCATTTGTCGGCGCCAATTTGGTGGCATTCACAAAGATTCTCATGTTTAGATGACATAAACCTGATAAGTCACCCCTGGGTTAATTAAGTCAAATTAATGTTCTTATGGGTTTTCCGACTGCAATCATAACGCTCTCAAAACGTTATGATTGCAGGCGATAATGGGGCGATTACGCCTCGATATAGGCCTACATATCTATGATTTCCCTCCAAATTAACCAAATTCGGTATAATTTGATTGATATATGTACACATAATTCAATACTTATGACTAACTGCGAAGATTTTAAATATAGCTATTCCGGCTGTAGTGTCGTATATAATCACGCAAACGAAATTAGAAAACATAGTATTCTTTGACATAGCTAATAGGGCCTAGTCTGCCAAAGTCTCACCCGACAAAAATAATAAAATTCATCCTCAGACTTAGTCCCACTCTGATCCAGTTGATCTGGAGTGTGCCTCAGGTATCAGTACTTGAGCCGATCATTTTCCCTCTGTATACTACGTCATTCCTCTTCTGAGAAACTACGGAATGGATTATCATGTCTATGCCGATGACACTCAGACGAGTAAGCAAGATGCTGCAATAGAACGCATGAAGGAATGTCTGAGAGCTGTGAAAGAGTGGATGAGGCACCGTAAATTGAAAATGAACCCTGGAAAATATGAATACTCACTGATTGCATTGCGCTCTATTCAACGTCACATTAACCAGCGGCGGTCTCTCATCATTAGCGATTAATTTGTGATGTGTATTTGTCTTTTGGGGTGCATCCTCTATCATCTGTTCTTAGTTCAAAACAATCATAGGTCCTCTTTTAAGATATTCAATATAAATTCTTATCTTATAAAGCTACAGTATGTAAGTGCAAAGCGAACACTGGCAGGTCCTTGCCACAGCACTGGTTGACTATGAGCTCTTTTGTCTGATTTCGTTAACGTATTAATTACAATTTTCATGATCTGTGTGGGTTGATAAACTTTCTTGCCACAACCTGCCTCATCCTAATTATTATCTCACATAATAATAATTAAATGTGCGGCCAAATGATTGATCCTTCCTTAAAAATCATAATTATCCACGTAATGTTACATCCTTTCATAATTTTGTACAAAATAAATATATGTTACATGGTTATAATGATAACAAAAAACAACACCATTCAATCTCTGTATGAGTTTATTCAGTTCAGTTCAGTCCACAATATTATAGTCCTTTTGTATCAGGACTTGTCTTCAGATTGGAAACGTAGCGATGTGGCGTCAAGAACGTCCAGCCTTCTCCAGAAGGTCCCTCAGCTGGGTCCACGAGGTCCGGACCACGTGGGTATTCGTGATCCGATCTTCCTGACGTCACCACTCTGTCTCCGCTCTGCTCTACTGGCCCGAAATGGGCCTAGGTCCTTCCCAATGGGTTGTGCAATACCGGGGGGAAAGTGGGAGGTAAAGTAACCTCCCAAAGTTATAAAAAATCAAGAGGCGTTGCGAAACCCCGCCATCTTGTACTTGCGCATGCGCCAAGCTTTTCGATAACGGACGGAGCGTTATGATTTGGTTGGTTCGTGTTGGCGTTCATAACGAATAATTATTGTAAATGAGCACGAAGCACTACTTGCAAACACCGATAGAAGAGCTTAGCAACAGATACCACGTGGGTTTGGCTTAACCAATCACAAACTCGCATTCGGCATCAAGATGGCGACCTCCATGTACCAAAACAACGTATTTATTTAGTTGTTTACGCTGCGTAATGTTGAACCCTTGATCTCCTAATCATGAATACTGTGATATTTTGGCCTATTTTCATTGAATCCAACTGCATGCGTTGAATAAAGCACTTCAGACACCACTTGCAGTTACTGGCTCCTGTTGAGGTGAGGATTACATGCATTCATGATTTACATATTCAATATTGCAGCAATCATGATTGCAATCATGACAGTAGGAAACGTCTCTGCGTCTATCATGACAGATGATCATGACAACTTTCATGAATTCATCATTCGTCATGATCATGATCATTATATTATAATCATAATTATTCATTTGACCTTTAATGATAATTATTCATCTTATGCAATCTCGAGACTGAGTCTGAGGTTCAGATTAAGTTGCATGGCTACAGAATGCAGCTAACTCAGATCGAGTGAGAGTTATGCGAAGAAAAATACTTGTTTCCTTACATAGAGTGATAGATCATAATTGTCTCTTTTAAAAATATCTTGAAAACCTACCTTTTAAACAGAGCTTTTAATGATAACAATTGACAAACTTTTCCTCCACTTTTTTGCCTTGTCTACTTTATATGTTTCTCTTTTTAACTCATATGAAGCGCATAGAAACTTATATGCATATATTGCACTATATAACTGAATAAATTATAATTATTAAATTGTTATTATATTGTAATTGAATAGAGCATAATTTGAGATACACACGTTACACGATGACTGCTCGGAAAAGCAGAAGAATGACGCTGGATGAAGATTCACGGTACAGCAGGGAAGAGGAAGAAGCCATTCGCGAAATGGTGAGAAAATATCGTAAGTTTTCACAGAAAATAATAATTCACTTCTTCTACACAGTGTGCTGCAAATGGTCTCAGCTTTGACCGCCTGCCTCAGGAAGGCTTATCATGTGTGCGACTGGAAATGTTCTTCGGGGGCTACTGTCAGTTAGTTGGACTAGAGTATTTCCCTAATCTTCAAGTACTCTGCATCATGGGTCAACCACAGCTGTGTTCCCTGGAGGGCCTGGTAGCTGTACCTAAACTGAAAGAACTCTGGGTTTGCGAATGCCAGCTACAAAGAATGAGTGGTCTCGATAGCTTGAAGAATCTCCGTCGTTTATATCTGTATTCTAACGCCATCTCAAAAATTGAATGTTTGGATAACCTCAGAGAGCTAGAGACCTTGTGGATCAACGATAACCGGATATCTCAGTTGGAAGTGAGTACCTCGCGATATAAATATTATGTTGAATTTGCCGTCATGTCTACTCAGGGTCTTTCGCATTTAAAATATTTACGGGATTTAAACCTGGCTGAAAACCTGATCCTGCAAATTGGTAGGAATTGATAGTTTTTTTAATTCCTGGTTTTAGGTCTTTATATATTCAGGGAATTCACTGAACAGCTTGGAAAAACTAGAAAAGTTAGAGATGTCTGGAAATAATATAACATCATTCAAGGTATTGACTTCTAAATGTATGTATTTCTTGATTATTTACATAATTGTTTTTGCAGGATTTAACCAATTTAGCCAAACTACCAAACCTGCGAGAATTCGGCTTGAAATCTCCGAGTTATATGCCCTGTCCGGTTGGACTTCTCTCCAATTACGCAACTCACGTACTCTTTCACCTTCCTGAACTTTTCTCGCTAGATTCTTACGATGTTTCCAGTAAGACCATCAAAGATTTAGCAGAGGTTGGACAATTTAGGCATGCTTTTGAATTTTATGTGACTGAAACTTTTTTCAAGACAACCGTCTCTAAAAAGAAGATGTTTTACAATATGAAATCGAAAACAGTCGAGAGGAATTTCGGTGAAACTGAGAATAAGTTGAATGGAATCAAGGTCGAATTAAGCAAAGCACTTCTTGAAAGGCTGCAAGCTCTGCAATTTGCCATCAAGGAGGTTAATCATATTCAGCATTCTGAATTTGCAATCAAAAACATCACTCAAGCTGATGAAAATCTTATAAAATATTGTATTGAATCTCTTCTAATTGCTACAATTAATATGAATTTAATAATTATGTTTTTATAATTAGATTGAGCGTGAAATACAGACTGAGGAAGAGGGATGCACTGAGGATAACGAAACCACACCCAAGTCCCCAAAAGTACGAACTAATACCGACCCTCGTCTTCAAATCGATCATTCCGTATATCATGCAGGCTCTTGAAGAAAAGACACTCATTGAGTCATACAAGTGCAAGTTAAAAGCGCTGAAGGAGAGAATGAAAAAATGGGAGAAGCAACTCTCTGAGTGAGTTGTTAGTAATTTCCTTGTCAAAATAGTTTTGGAAATATTTCCCTACAGAATTGATCACTTCTATGCCGAGAGCATTGATCGAATAGCACACTTAAAGGATATGTCTCTACAACGTTTAATGACAGAGCTTGAAACCGGAGGCAATATTCGTTTTGAAGATGGGAAACCGTCCGATTTATGGTATAAGTGTTATGAATATTGTATCAATTGACTCAATTATTATCCTCTGTAGGTATTCCTCATGCCATGATCTCCTCATGTCGCGGTTTTGCGCCTTGGATTTTAAGGAACACAATATCACTGGAATCAATGTCTTGAAAGTCACGCGAATTCACAATCGGATTCTGCACTCTGCTTTTGATAATGCTCTTACGAAGGTTCTGGATGAAGATGAGAGTGTGTATTACCAACCAGGGGTTGTGAGGTACAGTTTTCATTAATTTTTTGGGGTGAAAATTTGCTTCAATGTTTAATTTCTTGATATGAAGGTCTTTGGCATACAAGAAGCAGATTGAATACCTGTTCTGGGTGTGGGATCCTGCTGTTCCAGGTGGCATGACTGAACCTCATCGAGTACTGGAAGAAGGCTTCACGGACGCTGCTACTTGTAAAGTAAGTACTCAATTTAAGTACGGACAGAGTTAGTTGTCTTTTCGCAGCAAATGGGAAAGGATAATGCAGTGCCGTTATGTAACAGCCTCTACTTGGCTGATCGATTCAGGATTCAGCATTGTATAAAACAGAACAAAGGCAGAGACTTTGTGGACAACTGCCCCTTCCGCACCGGTGAGAATTTCTTTGCTTCCTGTGTTAATTCTACTTTATTCTTTTCTTAGGACAAATTGTAATCGCAAAATCTTTCCTCGGAGAAACTATGCAGTGCGACGACCACTCAAAACTGTTTGTTTTTGTTAATGTGATATCTTTTTTGCTAAAATTTACCGAACAGAATTGACCAGGATAATTGGCCGAAAGCTGATTCGGTTTTTCGTCCGAGAAAAGACCACGGAAGCGGACGAAAACCAGGTTAATGCATAATTAATTAATTAATTTTAATATATTGATTTAATTAGCGGAGATTTCTCAATCAGCAGAGAAACCGAATTGCGAGTGCAATGGCCGACAGTGTGAGTGGTTCGTCTTTAACAGTGAACTTGTTATTCCGGAATACATCGTGCAATTTGAATACGCCACCAGGGTAATAATGGAAAATCATGTTAAACGTCAAATTAAATTATTTTCGCAGTTCAAGCCGCGTTCACCATTTGCTCAGCACCTCGAGGCCTTCCTTGACAACAAAACAAGTGTCGTAGTTGAAGAGACCCTGCCGCATGATGATGATGTTCTTGGCATGGCGCCAGAAATCAAACCTCGGCCCAAGTATTGGTTTTGGATTTTTCGAGTTTACTGAATATAATTTTTTTTTTTTCGCAGGCATTTAACTCTGAATGAGGATCTCCTCATCAAATCTGGTTGTGCGACAGCACTGGGGTCCATACGTGTACTTAATCTCCATGGCAACAGTCTGAACAAGCTGAAAAATCTCCAGGGTCTACCAAACTTAACAAAACTCATTGTCAGTTTTAACGAACTCACTCGCCTGGATGACATAGCTCAGTTGGTACGTTTTCATATTCATCATCCAGTTTCCTTTTTTCTCCAACGAACATATATCTACAGAATCTCGAATACTTAGATGCCAGTTTTAATAAAATCTCTGCTCTGGAAGGAATGAAGGTATGTATACAATTTTATACGACTTGACAAGGGATGTGAGTTAATTTATTTCTTATCAGAATCTGAACAAACTCAAACATCTGGATCTCAGTTGGAACAGCCTCCAAAACACTCGCGAAGATATTTCAATTTTGAGGAAACACTGCCCGTCTCTGTCTACTCTCGATCTTCGTCACAATGCTTGGCAGAAGGTACGCCTTTCAAATCTTTTCCTCAAATAAAAAATAACATTTGACTCTAAAGCCCTCTGGGTTACGGCTCAGAGCCATTGGACGAATCAAGTCACTGACAAAGCTGAATGGCGCAGCTGTGACTGAGGCGGAGGCTGCAGCTGCCTTGCGGATGGCGGCTGGATCCCGCATCTCCCAGGTCTCTCTTCTGGCTCTCTCGCGAACAGATGTTGCAAGTCCGCGTAGTCTGAGTCTGCGACCAGTGGCACAGGTTTTGCTTCTGTCGAGTCGCAACAAACCGGATCGCATCGGTGAGCAGGATAATTTGTGGTACAGCAAAGTGAGTTGGTTTAATTGTCGTTGTGTGGTGTTTTTAATTCTTCTGTTATAAGGTCACAACTTTGAATCTGGACAGTCAGCATATAAGTAAATTGTCCAATTTGGAGAGATTGGAAAACTTGCAGTGGGCGTCTTTCAATGATAATGACATCACACGCATAGAGGTAAAAACATAAACCTCAAATGATACTTTTTTATATTAGTTATCTTTTACAACAGGGTTTGGAAAATTGCCAAAAACTGATTGAGTTGTCACTGGAAAACAACTGTCTCACGAAACTGGAAGGTCTCAGCCGATTAACCAGCGTAAAGCGACTCAACCTCGGTCATAATTACATCAGTGCAATTGATGCAAGCGCAATGAACAATCTCCAGCAAGTGACCTACTTATCACTTGAGAACAACCGGCTTAGTTGCCTCGGAGGAATATCTCGACTGACTGCTCTCACAGAACTCTACTTGGGCAACAACGATATCAAGAACATTCGAGAAATATTTTACTTGAAAAACCTCAGCCAACTGGTTATCCTGGATCTCTATGGCAACCCGGTTGTCATGGCAACCACTAATTATCGGCTTTTTGTCATTTATCATCTGAAAACTCTGAAAGCCTTGGATGGGATTTCCATCGTGAGTTGTTTTTTTTGCTTGTAATGTTTCGATTGTGTGATTATTTTTATTCCAATCGCAGGAGACGGGAGAATGCAGCCAGGCAAAAGACTTATTCGGAGGACGGTTGACACAAGATTTTGTGGCAGAACGCTTAGGTCATTCAACATTTGTGAACATCAAAGAACTCGATCTTCCGAACTGTAGTTTGAGAACGGTTGATTTAGGCTCCGGCGAACTCTTTGTGAACCTTCGGAGGTACTCACCATGATCGTTCACTTGGTTACAATTTAATAATTTTTTATTATTAGCGTGAATCTGGAAAATAACAATATGACCTCACTGAGTGGCTTAGTCAGCCTACACAACTTACGAGTAAGTATTTTAGTACCTCTAGTTGACCAACATCTCCGTTGATATTTCTTCCAAGGTGTTATGTTTGAATCACAACCACATTGAGAGCGTGATGCCTCGATCGAAATCGATTCCTTCTGGAGGGAATCGAAATAAAATGCAACTGCAGACCAATGATCAGGTAAATGGTGATGACAACCTAAAACCAGTTCTGGAAAACTTGGAAGTTCTGCATCTTGGATACAATGGCATCCGTGATATGTCGCAGCTGCAGCTGTCGCGGATTCCTTCTTTGAAAGCTCTCTTCTTGCAAGGTGAGTTGCACAAAATTTCACTCATTTGAAATGTATTTTTCTCTATTCAAAAGGTAATGAGATATCAAAAATAGAAGGACTGAAAGGGTTGAGTAGTCTTCGCGAACTGGTTCTCGACCGAAATCGGATCAAGTTCGTGCACGATACTTCGTTTCTCAGTCAGTGGAACCTGATTGAGCTGCATTTGGAGGAAAACCGGATAAAAGAATTGACGAACTTAAATGTTCTGGGCAACATGCAGAGGCTCTTCCTTGGAATGAACCGAGTCCAAGTTTGAATCATGAAATTTATTGAGATGTTTCTAAAAATTTATTATAGGATATGTTGGAGTTGGAGAAGATTAGCTGTTATGAAAATATGATTGAGCTCTCACTTGTCGGCAACACGGTAAGGTCACCATTTGTAACTCCTTGGATATATTTGGACTTTTCCTGGCAGGTTGCCAGACGTATGCTGCACCGCCCCCTGTTGGTTTACAGGATGCCTCAGATACAAATCATTGATGGGATTGTCGTCTCAGAAGAGGAACGAGCCAGGGCAGACCTCTACTTCATGGAGCAACAGGTTTGATGAGCATCTCTCAACTGTAAATAATACCAATTGCCATGGTTACAGGCTCCTCCTGCCATGGCAACCACAATGGAAACCGCTTTACCAGGGATTGGCAATTACAAGACGCATGTCCCGGTTAAAGTGACAAACATGCAGTTGATGCAAGGGCCGTTTTACGACCGTACCTGGGGAGGGACTCTTCAGTCTAATGAGGAGGCTTTCCAAGAGGCTCAGAGGGGTGCGGATCAGACAGGTGGCTGAACGTGCTGTTTAGCTTGTTTATCTTCCTTAGGCGCTGGTCGTAAACGTCAACAGAGAGCAGATGCAATGACGAGCACGAACAACACAACCGCTCCCTCAAAAGGAAATGGGAGCGGAACTATGAGTTATCAGCACGGAGCTACATCTTCCCCAAGCCAATCTGGTTACCTTGGCAACAGTCGCTCACAGCAACCACCAGCATCAAATATGCCGCACGCTAATCAACCAACTGATGTGGAGCTTAATCGGTTTGTTGTCATTTATTTTATTTTATTATATTTCCTAAGTTTTATTATTTTACAGAATGAACAAAAACCGAGGCCGATAACAGAAGTCAAAAACTCTTAGCACTTGAAGAATATTATTGATATCGTTCCTATAATTGTGAAGCCTATGCGATGATTTGAGATTTTGCACAAATGAATGATTTAGTCATTTTTCAGCATTCGTCCATATCCGCATTGTATGTGATAATTATTGTTGTTTTTACTGAATAAAAATGAGTTTATTCATTGTTTCATTCATTTGTTGTTACAACTCACCAACTATCACCCAAACGCCTATTCATTTCGGTATTGCTATCTGAATACATAATTTCAAATCAAATATTGCACCCCTTTGCCTACATTATAAATCTCGTATTTCAAAATAGTTCAGTTCCAGACGAACTCAAATTCGCTAATGTAACACCGTACGTTCTTCAAAGCTGGAAACCCCGCTAAGCTACAAAATTATCGACCAATTTCTGTGTTACCAGCTTTTTCCAAAATTCTTGAATGACTTATACATGATCGGCTACATAACTTATTTTCACCAATTTGGCTTCCGTAAAAATTTCAATACAGAAATGGCCCTGGCAGTTACAATAGATAACATTACCTCGAAATTAGATAAAAAGCAAAAATTAATAAGGTTATTTTTAGACTTAAAAAACGCATTTGATACTGTAAACCATAATATATTAATTCAAAAACTGGACCATTATGGGATTCGTGGAAATCCCCACAACTACTGAAAGATTATTTATATAATAGAAAACAAATAGTAAAATTAAATAACACATGTCTCATGCAGGCTCTCACTGTTGAATGCGGAGTACTCCAAGGGAGTATTCTGGGTCCATTGCTTTTCATAATTTATATTAATGATCTTCCTAATGCACTACGTAACTTAAACCCATCATGTATGCCGATGACACCAATATTTTTCTACATGGCAATAACTTGAAAAATATGACCGACTCTTTTAATGCAGAACTACTATCACTGAATGAATGTCTCAAATGTAATCGCTTGTCGCTCAATGTAAACAAAACTCATTCTATATGCTCTTCTCCGTGAATGTAGCTCACTGCAGGACACAGTCCTCTCTCTATCAATTGATGGTAACATCATTGACACTGTCAAAACTACTAACTTCCTTGGCGTCAAAATAGACAATAGATTAACCTTTGCAGAACACCTGACCCATACATGCAATGAAGTTTTAAAATCAATAGGCATCATATATAAGGCTTCTAAAATATTCAATTCACAAATACAACACATGTTATATAATAGCACTCGTTCTTCCATACCTTACGTACTGCAATATTATTTGGGAAAAGACTGCCAACCGACATTTGAACCGACTCTCGACTCTGCAAAAGAAAAATTTAAGAATATTATCAAATCGTCCGCGACTGACGCATACCCGACCTCTCTTTCACGACTGTAATATTCTAACACTCTTAAGACCTTTACATTTACCGACTCTCCATATTTATGTACAAACTGGTCCACCATATATGCTCATCCAAGCCATAGTCATAATACCAGGTGTCATTCTAACATTATTCAACCCCTCTGCCGAACAACCCTCAGACAACGATGCCTTCACTACCAAATACCACATAATATTAATAATCTAATCTCTCCTTTATATTGAGCAATTTTTCAATATTCTCTTTAAAAAAAACCCCTAAAATCTTTACTTATTTCACATTACGTTTAAAACCTATTTATATTATACCAATTTTTCTTGTTGCATTCTGTATGTGTTTGTGTTTGTGTGTTTTCTCTTCTCTTTTTTCTTTCCTGTTTTTATTTTCTACTTTTTCTTTTCTTATCACCATTGTGATTGTTAATGTTACCCTTTCTCAGTAATTATCACGCTCTCATTCGTTTGCAGGTGACACCTAAACACCTTTGCTTCAGTCACCATCAACTGTCACTGTTCGCTAAACTGCACGTGTTTGAATAAATTTATTATTATTATTATTATTATTTTATCAATTATATATAATTATGCATGTGCATGGGCCAAACAGGTAGGACGAATTGAATTACCTGTATGCATCATTTATTTAGACGTCCAATCTCTAAAGGATAAAGGGTTCGATTCCCGTATCACGTATAGTTTCTTAGACCAGGGAGGGATACGTAGCCAGATGTTAAATATCCGCTGAGGGTAATTGAGGGTTAAAAACTGGAAGTTGAGCGCTGATCGATTCATGATCATTTCATGTAACTTCCAGATAAATATACAGTTATATATCCGTTTGTATATGAGAATATTCAAACGGCATTCTATCTAAGGGACACGCACCCATTCTTCTTTTGTTCATAAATATGTTTGTTCTTCTAATTCATTTCATCTGCACAGTCGATCGACGCTGTTATTCAGGTTAGATTATTCACAGTTAAATTAAGGCACCTATAACCTCTGTGAACCCTGTGACCCCTGTGACCCCTTTGACCCCTGTGACTGTTTATAATTACATGTATATTCCTACCAATTACATGTCATGTAGCTCAACTCAGCAGCGGGCTTGAATTCAACAGTCAAAGAACTGCTCTGTTGATTTCAATTAAGGGAAATCTCACATTTAAGGCAGGATGATCGGGAGCTGATCGGCTCAGTTGGACACCTCTTTAAAAGGCAAACCTGACAATCAGAACATCAGAAAAAAGGCAAGGAGACATTGATCTTCATCTGAATTCATATCACTCGAAATTGGCAGATACAATGGACATTTCATTCTGTGCTTTGAGGTGAGAGGTTTATGGAAAACTAGGTTTAATGTAGTGCCTCATTAGAATATTTCTTCATCGTGCATACTATAATATAATTGGCATGGGATATAATTTATATAATACTTTTACATATACAAGGGGGGCGGTGGCTGAGTAGGAATTTAAATGCTTGGCTATGAACCCGACCAGTCAAACACTTGATGCAGTCAAACCTCTCTTAGAAATTCTGTTTAAATTTCAGCGTCTACTTTAGTGCTACAAATGTATGCCTAGCGTGTTTCTTTCTGTTACTTTGCCTGGATTGGTTTATCCTCTGATGCGTTTCAAGCACTTGATTAGTTTCAGATTTAGTCTCTAAATGTAAAGAGATATTTCTTGACTTACAATTTTAATTGGGCTCAAGCAAGAAAAGTCTTGTTTTGGCCTTTTATTTCTATACTCTCTTGTTATCTTTCATATACGGACAACATAATTTTGCAGAGTGCCTAGATTTCTTTGTTTCAATACGATGGCGTAATGAAACAGGCGTGTCATTTTAATGTGGCTTTTTCTGGAAATTAATCAACCTTGGTAATTCTTTCTTCGACGGTTTGCGAGTTGATTGTCATTTTTCGTCTCCCTATGCACTCTCTGAGCTCGTCGGAAAGAGGGTGCTCTGAAGGGATAATTCAAGCTGCCGTTCCTGTACATGTTTTTTAGCTGAATCAGGGCTACACTGCTCACCCTCCGTCTAAGCTTCACCACAGAAGGTCGAACCAGGTTTGGGAGACCTCTGAATACGACCAGGAGGCAGGATCCTGCAATCCCGTTCTGTCGCCTCTGAGACAGATTCCACCCACTAATCACATGTCCATGATAAACTAATAATGTTCATTTCTCGTTAAGCCTTTCAAAATATGTAGTGTTTTGTTTTGTTTTTGCTCAGTATATAATCATAAATTTTGTTTTGTTTTCATGTCTGCAAGAGAACATGTTTGGTGAGAATATTCCGGATATTTTGGTGCTGGCATATATAGTGTGTGTGTGTTGATATGCGACCGAAGCAATGCACCACTTATTCTATTCACTTATTTAACTCTTGTTACATTTCACTTTCAGACAGAAACTATTTGAAATGAGCTAACCAGGCATATTTTGGAGCTGGTGAGCCAATTTAATGTAGCACAGGCACTTGGTTATTCTTGATAACTTTCCTAGCACTTCATTCCTTTTGTAAGACAAATAATCGTGCAGACTTCCATTGTCTAAACGAGCAGACGACTGTTACACCACCGGTCGGTTGGTCGGAGCGGCCAACTGGCCGGGTGTAACGAAATAGCTGACTTCTGCAAACCAGTAGTATCAAATTATTTCTGACTTTCATACTTTATTCTAACCTACAGTAACATCTTCATTTAACGTTCAGATATCATGTACATTTATCCAGGGTAGCAAGCAAGCGACAAATAATATATATAATTCGATATTCAGTCTACCTCCTTTTTTCTCTAAGCTTTGCATAATTGTTTGTCCAGCGTACCATTATTTTTTTTTTCTCGTGTAATACGTGAAATAAAATACAGAACTTTTTGCTGTCAATATTTGATTTTTTTTCATCCATGTAAAAATCTTATATCCGCAGTTTTTGAATTGCTCTACATCGAAGATGATATACATCATGGTCGCTGAATCCAATTCAAAAAGAGAGCATGCTAGATGACCACACCAGGAATATTTCAGAGCTGGCGAACCAATGTGGTGTTAGCACTAAATTATTCTTGATTTGGTTTCTAAGCAGTACATCGAGCATTCCACTATTGAGGCTCCTGGATGCAAACTTGGAATATTACATGCTTGATGATCATATTCTGAATCATTCCATACTGGCATGTGTTTCTATGTGCTGCCAAGATGGAATTAGTTCGGGATCTGTCTCAAAAGCACTGCACGTTTCAATTTCAGAAAGAGCAAATGCTGGGTGAGCATACAGGCCTACCAAGAACAATTCAGTTTTCACAGATAAATCAAAGTCGTGTGATTTTTGCAGTTTCCTTCTGAGAAGGCACCCTGTCAAATCCTGAGTTTCCAAAAACTGCAACAGAAGAACTCATCTGCCTGAGACAGGAACAAGGGAGGTCAATGCTCCTATTCCAGCGTTGCTCAATCGCCTGTCGTTATTTCTCGCGTCCAACAAAGAAAATTCCATCTAAGAAGTATAAATAGTATTGAAAGTGACTAAATGCCCTACATTCCTGCAATTTGTACATACCAATAACCCATGGCCAAAGTGGGTCAAAGTCAGACACTTTGTTTTCTCCTGTTCATTATTATTAAAGAGCGAATTAAATATGTATTTCGATCAGTCTTGATCTGAAGTTATTTCTTACAATCATCTTGGCAATTTGCACTTAGAACCGACAGGCAGTGACACGCGTATTCACCGAATTGTGATGTCAAATGGCAATTCTGGGACCTCTTCATGCTCGATAAAATAAAATAACGGGATGACTTCATTCGAAAAACAGCACGTTCTTTGTTTTGTGCAGGTATGCCTTGTGTACAGTGCATGGCGTGCAGTGTGTACAAAAGGACCATAGTCAAGTGACAGTTTACACCTTACAACAGGTAAAGAGTGCATTCTCATCATTTAATAAAACTCATCTATAAAGGAAGCCAGACGGCATACTCATCAGTCCTCTCCGCACCTATTGCAACGTTAATGTCAACACAATGATCCTTAATTAAGGAGGGTAATTATGGGATGACGTCTGATAATTTATTTATTCCTAGTGTTGTATACTATGGGACCGGTGTAACAGTATCTATAGTCCCCTAAATAGGTAGTCCGCCGGACTCAGCAAATATTGTGATCAGTGATCTATCTATCCTACTCCCCGTAAACATTACGAAATTGGCAAGGATATGTCATGTACACTTATATATTTAAAACTATTTATCCTTTGGTGCGCTCATTTTGCAAACCTGTCTTCGTCTCAATTGTTTATCTGCGCCATTAAATCAAATGATATGTATGGATATGCAAATGATATGTATGGATATGCAAACAGGACATACAGCATGGCATGGGCTTTTTTAAATCCCACACCTGTGCATCAGACGAAACGTTTATGCCTTTTGGAGCTAGGCCATCAACATTTCCTGAATTAATCCCTTAGATTGTGAAACCACTGGACGTCCGTATCAAAATTTAAATCATTGTCCAATTTGTTTGGCATACTTTGCCTGGTCTCAACCAAAGCGAAAAAAAACAAAACAAAACAAAACAATTATCGTATGATGCAACAACCAATGGCCATGTCAATTAAGCTCCCAGCCACAAAAGAATTGACACAATTAAAGCACATAATTCGTAGTGCAGGTATTATTCGGGAATTAAACTTCCATGCTGTTCAAATAATAAATGAGAGAAAAAAAATAAGAGAAAGGACTTTGCACTGACCACTGGAGATTCGAAATAAGTACTAAACTGTGTACGGTATCCTTAGGTAAGGCACAAATATCCTGCTTGCCTCCGAGAGCCAATTAAGCCTTAGTTATTTCAAGATTTCGAGGTTGGATAAGCCCACGAAAGAAACAAACAGTGCATATTCCTAAGAATTAAGGTCCGTAATACTACCTTTTTAGTGGGACCATACGTGTACACGATTTTAATAAAATTAAATACAATCACCATCATCATTTCTTTTTTCATTTCGACTTACATTTGTTGTAAATTTGTTATTACTTTTATATGTGGTGCAGTTGAAATAGGTAATAATAGTTAAAACAAGTTGCATTAGACATCATAAAAAATCAATTGCGCATGCCCTAGACGGTATATTTATACGGTACTAATAAAGGGAATCTCTGCTCAATTGGGCGTTCGTGTATCATTTATTCATGATTATATTAATTAACTAGATGGCAAATTATATTGGGATTAATTTGTGTGAGTTTGAGGCTGGTGTAAACGTTCTTTATTGCCAAATTTATGATGTTGGCCGCAAGCGTTTGAAATCGAGCGCTGAATTCGTCGCGGCTTCCATTCAAACACAGATACTCAGATAGCATACTCTTATGATAGCAATGCTCCGCATTTTTGAGACCATGATCACGTGACCGTCAGCTCAACGCTGATTGGATGCAGAGGTAATAGAGCGCAGTGT
>KB296866.1:0-14059 GCA_000328365.1 Capitella teleta
TGATCATATACAAATTTAAAATTTATTCCAGCGCAATTCTGTTGTGGCAGCTCTCCCCTTTGCTGGGAGAGCCTCGTTATTGCGTTATCGTAGGCAGGCGCCTTCCGCACAATATTTTTATCTGAAAACCCATCGAAGAAAACGATGCAGAATTTTACCTCCGGAGTCAACGACTCCACGCACGCGGCGTTATCAGTGCAAGTAACTCATTAGAAACCGTATTTTGCCCTTCACGAGCGATAAGTCGAGAGGTTGCTGTATTTCCCGTTCGCCCAATAACCCTTCATATCTCATGGCGACGGGGGCGGCTTTCTTCTCCGTTTTGTGAGTCAGATAATCGCAATACCGTCACGATCACACGATATACTTAAGCGATGCGACGTGCTGATTTGATCTCGCATTGTCACATTTTGAGTGGAATTACGTTTCCTTGCTTCCAGCGTCGAAATTCGATCGTCAGTCTGATGAGGTAATTGTGTGTGGCTAAGTTCCGGGCTAACTGATATACGACAGCTGATGACAGGGAGACTCAGGTGGCTTTGTTCCAAAATAGCCAAGCGAAATGAAGATAAGGCAAAGACGAGTATGGGGTAAACTGGGTAAAAATGAGTTTGCACATACGCTGCAATGAACTTGCGTTCACTCGACTACGCATGCGCCAAAGGGCTGCATCATCCATCTAGAAAACAAAGCCACTTGCGTTAGTTGAAAATCCCTTTTGAAGCTGCGTTTCCATCTCCGCGAGTACTGCCCAGCGAAAATTAGCCATCACGGTCACCGGGCAAAATGCCAACTGCCAACTCTTGTATCGTTGATAAGCTGTAAAATAATGGCGGCTCAACAAAGTCTGGACATTTTTTGCGTGTTATGTCTTGCCGCGGCAGCAGAAAGATTCGTAAGCAGCAAATATTTTCTAGGTTGGATTGCTCTCACTCCGAATTGCAAAATGTCCTCGTTCTCTGGGCTTGAAGAAACGTGGTGACTATAACGTAAATACCATCACGGAGAACACCAGCTATGAAGCGAGTCGTTGTACCACCGAATCATCGTACAATTGCAGTCGCCCACAATTGGATCTGCTATTTTTGGGGACAACACTGCCCTTAGAACGTGATCAAGGACCCTGCACCTCGAGTCATATCTAACTGAGATATACTCTCAACTAACCCTTGCTTCGTTGTGCTATTTTCTCATCGGTATCGTTGACCATGTGTGGCATATGACATGAACGGCATGCAATCAATTGTCATGCATACTTGAATTGATGAAGCGGCATATAATTGATACACACTACGCGGGCATGGGTCCCAGGCTACACCATAAGGCAACCTGTGTTGTATGGTTCCATTACCAGTCAAGCTCATCCACCATGTTGGCTAATGTAGATCCGATGTATTTTCAGTTTAAATAAAAGATTAAGTGTACTTTGATTGAACTAAGCTCGTTATTTCGATGTTGCGTCATATTTTCCCAGTACTTGTATCTGTGCTAATAAGCTCCTCCTCCCACATGTGTGTGGTTGAGAGACAGTGACATTTCCCCTGCTAATCATATGAGCATGAATGCAGAATTTGCTCTTGGCTATTTACAGTGCTTTGAGTCGGTATTCTCTGCAGAGAGACCTTCCTCTCCCCCTCCTCTTCCTCCTCCTCCTGAATTAGGCATCTACAAACAGTATCCTCTTAAAAACACGCACAGAAAAATACTATAATAAAATATAAACCTGCCTGCGGTACTCTTGTTCGTCTCTGCATCGTGCATCTACGACCGACCGGTGTCATCGGTGTTGCCAAATCGAGAGGATGAATCCGACTAAACTAGCTAATTCCGCACTGGAAGAGAATGGTGTGAAGAATACGTCGCCTGTCAGTCGGGCAGGAAAGGGCGCAATGCACTTTCAGTGGAAGAGAAAACATCGCCATGAAAAGAGCAAGACGTTCTCTGAGGTATCATTGCAGGGCAAAATAAAGCCGTTTTGATGAATCAAGAACGTTGTTAAGCTGACAATGCCAGAAGTGGGCCATATCACACTCACTTTCAGGAGAACGCCTACCGAGAAGCTGCTTTGCCTCTTGGTTCATCCGTGCTGTCTTCTTCTGATTCGTAGATCTGCCAACAAAGACTGGCGTCTTCGTCCTCTCAAAGAACTTGCATTCATAAACTCTGCATTGACCTACGCCCATTGCCAAATCTATTAGCATCAGTATAACACCATCAAAGTGTCCAATCATTTTAAAGAATCTGCATGTGTGCATATATATAAATAAGACAGTGTACGTCATAATATTAATGACGTCACTACTACTAATAATTATTATCATTTATGATATCAATATCAATTATGATAATTATATCTAATAATCTTATTTCAGACAAAGGTCCATATAATTAGGTGATGAACATGTGGTAAAATAACTACGACGATTACAATCACATCCATCTTTGAATAAAATCGATTTCCAATGATGCCACACAAAAATGAGCTACAAATTACACACGATAAATTGAACAAATAAGACGACTGCTTGCTTTAAATTGAAATGATTTCTTAATAGCAGTTGCAAATTCATTAATGATCAATTTCGCGAAGAGCAGTGGACATAATATGTTGCAACAAAACAATTGGAGTGCAAATATTATGATCGAAGTATCGAAATACAAGATAATTGCTTCGTACAAAAAAACAAAAAAACAACAACAACATTTGGCTTGAGAGATCAATTTATCACTGGAAATATAACCCCAAAGTGTTTACACAATTGTAACTGATAACCCCATCACACAATGTACCTCAACAATGGAAATTCGAAGTTTAAAAATTAGACTACAGTTGTCTTAAATTTTAAAGTAATGCAATGAGAAAATATAGAATTATAAAAATGGTTTAAAAGATGTTGCAGGGATTTTTTGGGAAGGGCTCATTAAAAAAGGTAATCAATACAAAACATTTAGTGCATTAATTGCTAACCGGATCCGCGTATAGCACAATGTGTATTGTAAATACGACCATGAGTCACAGAAAAATGATTTTAAATGGCATCGGCATATTTCCTGAGCACAAAATAATTAAAATTTTATTTGGCAACAGTAAATCGGCATCCACTCATCGAAGACGTCAATCCCTCGTCCGTTGTAGAAAGTTAAAACCAATTTTTTGATAACTGGCTTGTCCTTTACTTCAACCCAGTCAAAATCAATCAGTTCCATTTGGCTCAGAATGAGGGTCTCTTGGGTGATTGGAGCCCGGTATATCCAGTGGTACACGCGTTAAGTGTCATCACGTGACCATTATATTAAACGACGCGAGTAACTCTACACACAAAGCCTCACGGGGAGGGGCAAGTCAACTAGATAACCCGCTGACAGGGTCCGAATAGCACAATGTAAAAATGTGCTGGCATGGTCTTGACTATGAGTCACGGAAATGAGTGGGTGGCCTTTGTATATAGCAGCAACTCAACACAATAAGTGTTGATAAGCCAGCACAATGCATCATTGACATGGGATCTCTTTCATTGCAGGTCATGGCTTCCTACAATCACTCAGAAGTTTCCTCAAACGTCGAGAGCTACGGAAGAACTGAGCTGTACGTCGTCATGAGTTACATGAGCTTCTTATGCGTCATGGGCACTGGAGGCAACGCCCTTGTGCTCTACGTTTTCTCTCAGAAGAAGGACAAACTGGTGTCCACCCTCTTCATCATAGTCTTAGCCTTCGTGGATTTCATCACCTGCTTAGTCGTCATCCCGTACACGATATACATGGAATACAAGAAGTTCAACGTCCAGTATGACACTGTGTGCAAGCTCTACCAATTTCTCATAACAAGCAACATTCCGTTTTCTGCGCTGATCATGGTAGCGATTGCCATCGACAGATACCTCTGCATCTGCCATCCTTTCCTACACCTCATGAATGTCCAACGGGCGAAGGTGATGATCGCCTGTCTTGGCTTGTTTGCTATCACCCTTGGGGCCGTAGTCGCCCTCATGTTTGGTATTTATACGGTCGAAATAACCAAGGACGGTCCCCAAATGATTGATGACGAGCAGATGAACATCACCACAATGAAAATGTTCCACGAGTTTCAGATGAATTTCAACGCCTCTTCGGCGTCGACTACTGCCATCACCAGTACAAGCATCAGAAAATCGCTCTCCGATCTCAACATCAGCATGCAAGTGACCGCAGAGCCGTCCATCTATCGTAGAGTAATCAAACACTCGGGCAAGTGCCAGGCCAACGAGATTGTGTGGAGTCCGGTATTCCAGTGGTATTATCAGAAGTTCTTCATGTCTTTGTATATCGTGTGTCTCGTCATCGTCATCATCCTGTACACACTGATCTACAAATCGGTGTTGGCTCGCAGGTCTAAGCGACAGAAGCAGAAGAGCAAGAGCCTATCCATGGTCCTCTCTACGCAGGCAGTTGCCATTGAGCGCAATGGCGAGACGACGCCGGCCACAGAGGAGACGCTGCTCACCAGCGTCAATGGAGAGTCCCGCGTTGAGACGACCGTCGCTGCCAAGAACAGTGGACCAGTGGCGAGCAGCAGCAAAAGTGGACGCTCAACGCGCAAGTCGGTTAAGCGAGATCGACACCACATGGCGAACCTGAAAACAGCGGCCATGCTGTTTGTGGTGACCGTGGTGTTCGTGGTGACTTTTCTGCCCGCCTACCTGATGGCCATGCAATTCATCCCTTATAGTATGACCGTCTTCTACCTGTACTTTGCAAACAACGTCGCCAACCCAGTAATTTACTCCTTTATGAACAAGAACTTCAGAGATGATTTGCGACGCCTGTTCTGTCGAGATCGTTGAGGTTTCTTACTCCTATACACTAGTCATGTACAGAGTATGGTAATCACACGAGAGGTCCCGTGACTTACGCGTACGTAGAGCGTTGGCATATCTTGTTGTGTCGTCAAAGGGTGTGAATGTTAGCAGTTTGAGACAGCCACCGTAGGTCTTCAATTGTGAATAACAGGCGGCGCCCCATCGCCTCCGTCTTGTGTGTCGTGATCAGCTTGTCGTGTGTTGACCTTTAAAGCCGTCTGATGACCTCCATACATTGATGTACACCCGTGTATATAAGTCGTGCATTATACCTTTAATATATTTTGTTTTCTCCAGATACCACACTTCAGACGAAGATTGAATGAAACAACACACTTTTAATTTGTAATTTTGCTTTCCTTCTTCTAAGCATGTTTTTTTTTTTCTCCTTGACCCAACACATTTAATTATCGAAAACGAAGATCACAATATATGAATCGGTACATGAAATACTCAATTGAAGCATATGTAAATAAATTAGTCAATATTTCTGGAATCTGTTTCAGCTACATTCAATTATACTTCGATGTTTCGTGCATGATATAGAATAAAACATTGTGTTGGTTATCAGCATCGTTAATCACGCAAGGGGTAAAGCTGAATCGTTGAAATCGTGGTTAAATAATTATTCCATGTTGCATAACTCTTATAATTGGTAGACTAATCAGGCAGAACATGGCAAATGCTAACCCACCATTCACACGCGAATTCAAGTCGGAAATCTTCCTTTTGCAAGGCCTCCTGGGATTGTAGTGGTTTCCGTGACCTTTGTGATTAACTGGGTCATCACGTGATAGCTGCAATGTGCCGTTTGTATGCGCAACGGCACCGGCGTTTGATCCTGACTTGGAGAGTTATCGTTGCAACCTCCGACATTTCTGCAAGTTTTTCCCCTTTTTGTAGCCTACTCAGCTATTGTATCAACCGGGAATCCCCTGGCATTGTGTATATATGCTGATTAAACCGCACAGCCTGATTAAACCAAGACTTAAGCGTGCAAGTAAATCTTTTATTTTTTATGTTCTACCTTTGTTCGTCTTTCAGGGTATTCCTGCCAATCCCGCCGTCTTTTCTCCGCCAGCCGTACGCAAGATATAAGTATAGCGTCCCATTGCAGCACACCCGAGACAGAAGAATGGATGACGACACACCTTCCATGGAACTAATTTGCTCTAGGATGCTTCATTTAAAACCAATACGAAAGTTGTGTAATGCAATACGAAATCCGTCGCCTTTGATGCTTGCATGAGTACTTCGCACTAATTACTTTCCACTCACCCATACATCTCGCATCGGTCATTTTATCTCTCAGAATAGCTTCGGTTCTCTCAATCGATCATTGTCTATAAAATAATTATTATGTAACTGTAATAATTTGCTTGCCTTTAAAAAGAGACCAATAACTTCGATCAATGATAACGGTGAAATCGGCATATTTTTAACATCACTTCATAAAAGTCCTTTTTAGCATGGTTTTATGAGACGGTCCTACCAAACTTTTTCAGCGCTAATGGACTTAATTGTCATGAGATGCGCATGAATAGAAAACGAATCCTTCGAGCTGCTTGGTAATGCAATCTTGGTGCGTGGTCTGGCAAAATGGAAGATTTCGTGGCGCGGGTTCAAGGGCGCGGAATCATTTGATGCGCATGCGCTTTAATGAAGATAAAGAAACGACGCTTCTCAGAATCCTATGCGAACGACGGGAAATCGAAATCCCTCATATAGATATACACCTAAAGATGTGTGCCTATCCGCGTGGTAGCTGTGTTGGCAATCTGCATAGCCGCCATAAGCGTACTATGTAGCATTTAATGCATCAAAGATGACGAGGCTTCAACCATTGAGATGCTATGAGGATTCCTCGATAATGTGCATGCATCGTAAAGTGAGTGATCCGCCCATAGTGTAGTGGGGTAAATCGGTTGATGACCCCTGTGGTGGGTCAGGACTCAGAAGGTTTGCTTTGCATATTTATATGGGTAAACTAATAATTGTTTATATTTACATTTACACATGTATGGCGCGTTTTATAAAAACTTCATTCAAATGCATTAAACACAATATATTACACATTGCTAGACTGGTTATTGGACACACTTCCGGGATCAAACAAGCCAGAGCAGACACACGGAAGAGGTGAAATATTAATCAGAAGTATCCATGATATAATAATTGTTGTTCTTACAGACTAAAAAAAACCTAAATAATTAATTAAATTAATAATAATAATAATAATAATAATAATAATAATAATAATAATAATAATAATAATAATAATAATAATAATAATAATAATAATAATAATAATAATAATAATAATAATAATAATAATAATAATAATAATAATAATAATAATAATAATAATAATAATAATAATAATAATAATAAAAATATTATTATTAAAATAATATTAATAATAATAATAATAATAATAATAATAATAATAATAATGATAATAATAATAATAATAAGCATTCGCTCGCTGTTTAGCCGATTGCATGTACTAATTTTTATATCGCAGATGGGACCATCTTATTGCCGACCCATAGCAGATCCATCTTATCATGATATTAGTCATTGCTTTCTCATACTTCTGATCTAATGGAGGAGTCTCGAGCCGAATCAACCAACACTCACATATCTAGAGTATCTCAGGCAGTTTGGGCGGCCATAACAGCTGTCCACTGCAAATTTGAGTCGAGGTGATGACCAATTAGAAGGAGAAGAAGTGTGCTGCCGACCCTGGGAACACAAGGGAAAAGGATTGTGCTGGGCATAGTAGAGGAGGGGACGCTCTTTTTTTCGCATATTAGTAGTTTGCGCCGGATGTGGGATAGAGCGAGTGTTACTCTGGGGTTTTTTTCGGGGTAGGTTGTGTAATTATTGAAGAGAAGTCGCCTTTACAGGTGTCAGTCCGGTAAATAGATGTTGACACATGAGCTTCGCTCAGGAGCCGACGTGGAATTATTGATGCTCATCTCCTGAGTAACACAAATCCACTGCAGATATACCAGTGAATGGAGATTTGTGTTTCTTTAGAGTTTGCATGTAGCAAAATCAAACTAGATCTGCTCGCTTGTACCTTGACACATTTCACGGCAATTTTAATGGCTAATATTTATCAATATCGCCGGATGTATTCGCGGAGTTATCGCGGTGAATAATGTCGACTGAAGAGAAGGAACTCTGTAATCACTAGACTGGTCGGTCAATTATCGCCAGAAAGCTGCATGGGAGTAGTCCGCGGGATGGGCACGCACTGCAATTCCACTCGGTTGATTACCTTTAATTTACAATCATGGGCGTTGCCTGTTTCGTAGCTTGTGTAACAGCAACCTTGAATTGGATATCTGAGAGCAGGCGTTGTGCAATACCTGTATTCCACCCACTTTAGCTCTTTTAACAGGTCACAGTGGATTTTGATAATGGGGCATTGCGCAAGTTTGACGCGTCTTGGGGCGCACTATGTAATGGTCACAATTAAGAAGATTAATTAGTTTTTTGGGGTTTTTTTTTTAGGTGGGCTTATTTAACCTCGGAATCCTGAAGGCTGATGGCGTATGTGGTCCGAAGTAATAATCAGGAGTTGAGTGCCTTACCCTAGGACACAAGGTTGGTGGCTGGCTTCACCTCCAGTGGCCAGCGCCAAGCCCTTTTGAGGCGAGCACGCTAACCACTCGGCCACCACCACTATAACTCTGCAAAAATGAACAAGAGTGGTAGATATTATAAATAACCAATTTTCTTGAGGAAACATATCAATTGAAAATTGGGAAAATTATATCATAAATAATTGCGCGGCGGGAGTCGCCTTACGTATGTACTGTATATAGAGTGTATTTTCCCCCTCACGACCAAAGGAGACCTGTCGGAGACTGGCAACTCAGACAATAAAGTTCGTCCTTGTCGTATTTAATATATAAATAATTCATTTTAAAAGCACATAGGGAGCAATGAGACGCAGGAAAACCTTCATATACTACATAGTTCTCATATTAAAAAAAAAAAAATAATGATTCATATTTTTAATGAAGGCTAAAAAAAAAATCAATAAAAAGTTCTATAGTTAATGCGTAAAAGTTGCTGTTTTAGATTGATAATCTTTATTCCAAGCACAGTAAAAGCAATGTGATACACGCTCTATAGGTAACTACAGACTGTGGTTATTTAAATTTAATACACGACTTAATTGTAACTGTTGTACTGAAGTCTGAAAACCATCTTTTGGCAAATACATGAGTTGTGTTGTGTCTCTTTGATTCAATCATTTGCCTGCATGTTGTCTATGTTTTGCTCTCCTCATGCGAACCATTTGCACAGACGGTTGCCCAGATTCGTTTGCTTGATGTCGCACGTTTGATATTCAAAGGGTTTCACCTAAAACAAAACTTCAACCAGGGCAATAAACAGAGGCACTTGACAAAAACCTTTTGCGCAAGTCAGTCATCCTGCCACTCGACGCGAGAGGCGGATGTAGGCGCAGGGCTTCTACGCATGCGCAAGAGGCTTTTAATGCATCATGTTTAAAGACACGATCGTTTTGTATACACGGAAAACGCGACAGCTAACGAATGGCTACTTGAATCGATTGGGTAAACAGATTTCAGGTAGTTTATCCCTTATTGAGTGAGAAATTTAGTGTCCACATAGAATTTCAAGTCCAACATCCAAAATTTGAAAACCTTATGTCATAACTCAGTATTTTTAGATTTTTGAGACGCTAATGAAACTTTTACAATTAATTTTTGTTCTTGTCACGTACACACATCCGTGTTTTCCAAAAGAAAGTTGTAGATTCTTATTCATTCTCTTAGTTAGTTTTTGAGTAGTTATAACGTTTTATTCTGAACCACACTCTAAGTATTGGGTATGATAATTAATTATTGATTATTGATTAACTATTGATTAAAAAAAAATATATAATATAAAATTATGTAGTTTATCTGCAGATCAAGCTTTGATATGTTTTCTCATCGGCTCTCATATCTTTTTTTTTTCTTCTTTTTTAGAGAAAGATTTCTCGAAACCGAATTTTTTAAATAATGAGCAGCGCCTCGTTCTGGGTATAAACGAGAAAAGGAATCACGTGGGGGGAAGCAATTTCCACGGAGACCGAATCCACATCGTTGAAAATGAGCACTGCTCCACAACGAACTCTCATTTCCTACGCAATGGAATCCGTTCTTGTGTAGTTTTGCCAATTATCCTGGCTGCGTGTATCGTTATATTTGCTTCCTATTCAAAGTTGGTAATAAAATGCAAAACTATTTTTTAATGGCATTGAAATGCAGGAGACGCAAACTAATGGACTTCATCATTAACAAGATATTCTCCATTCCGCATTGTGGAACACCTGTACATCGAAAACCCATGAGTCGAACACTTGCACGTGGAACGTGCACCTGTATGTCCAATACCTGCACATCAAAAACGTATGCGTTGATTCGCTACGTATGGAATGTGGCATTAGTAAGGCCTGTTTCGGTCATCTCTAACTGACAATGAAACTCTGTGTACCGTTCTATGCTTGTGACAGGACAGCCTAGCTGTGTGACATGTAAGCTTCGTAACAATCAATATTGTCAGAGTCACGAGGTGTTTACGCTAGCTGTGATTTAAGGAAGCAATATTAAAAAAGTCATTTTAGCTTTGATTCATGCGAGAATGTCGATGTTCAGTGGGGAGAGCCATTATGGGATCGTGTACCGCTGCTTCAATGTACGCTCCCCCCTGCAAAAAGCCATCCCTATCCCTAAGCGTAACACGCTCTTGTTTCAAGATGTTTTACACGCCCCTGCCAGACGCCTATGACACTAAACGTGAGCAAATCAGTTTTGAGAGGCTTCCGTAAAAAGTGAACAGCCAAACGTATAGCCCTCTAAATCCGCATCGACGCCATTCTTTCATCGCAATTTGCTTAAGAGGCCAATTCGTCTCCATTTTGAAGAAGACGCTGATCTAAGCTTTTGTTCTCAGCATTTAACCGACTTCCCTGTTTTCGTGCATGATGCTACTAGCTCTACCTATAGATAACGTGACACAAAGGACGCTAAATGGCAAATGCACGCCCTCTATGTGGACTATGTGTCGTCGAAAGAAGACGAATGCATCTGAAATGGAAGGCAATTTGAATTCTGCTCATGTAATTGACATAATTATAGCAGCGGATATATACCCATCTAATAGCTCAACGCCACTCCCGGGATCTCCTCCAAATTAACATGGAATCTAATAAATCCTATAACTTGTTTCTCTGTGTCGGCTCGTTACACTGGTTCACGGGGTACTGACTGTCGGTTATTTGCTAGTCTGGGGTCAGTGTCAGCCCCAATGGACATCCGGGCCATTTCCCCTCTCAGATGTCCTTCAATTAGAAGCGTCTTTCAAGACTTATCCGAGACATCGGGTTCTGCGTGTGACATGAACTTTTGCCGAGCCTCGTGTCTGCACGTCGCCTTTACCCACGTGTCAAGCCCAATTTCAGCCTCAAGGTACCACAACCACCTGAATACATACATCGCTTTATGAAATTGCTTTTCATAAAAACGTTCCAAGATGATTGAGTGATTTGTACATCAGCGGACAAATTGGGCTGTATTCGTCGGTCTCGCAGGTGGGCAGAATGTGTGCCATCTGAACTTTGAGGAAGCAGTTAAGAGGGAAATTCCGGGAGCGTTCCTTAGCATAGAAAGCACGGGTGCAACAAGGTACGCATTGCAGGTGAAACGCCGCCAGGGAAGTATTCGAATGCCTTGGTGGACCCATTGCAAATCAATGTTTTGTAAAGGTCAACATGGATTATATGGATTTATAATGCAGGGTGAATTTGTTTGTCCTAATGCCTCAGGGAATATGCGGTTCATAGCATGCGCCCCAAGCTTCTCTCTGGGGAATTCACCGGAATCTACAAGGAATACACATACTTCTTTTGATGCATGCTCCGTTACAACCTCGGCCTGTTTGCAAGAGAGGCCACTGAAACGATAGGCTCGGAATCATTCCGCCAAAATGTGAACCTAAACGGAAGGGGTTAAGACTGGGATTCTTCCGAGAGGCAGTTGCATCGCTGACACAAAACACAAAACACAAAACACAAAACAAATGCTGACAAAACAATGACCAGGCTATGAGGGCTGTGAGAAAGAAAAAGATAACGTTGACTGCACGATACACAATAATTATTAATTCGGCAAGTTAAATTTTTCTTGTTTTCCATGTAGTCCCCACTTTATGAACATATTAACTTTATATAGAAAACGAAGTGTTGCGTTTCTCGAAGGTTTAGGATATTGACCAAGCTGTGCTGGTGATTGATATAGGTACGAATAGGTGGATATATTTATTTGCCATCATACTGCTATGCATAATAATACACCACACATGCGTGATGCGTGATGCGTGATGGGGTTTTACAGCTCCACTCAAATCAATCGGATGTTACGGGCGCCAGAACAGAAGGCCTGGGACGGGGGTTTCCCCCTACTCTTATCGATAAATCCCAAGGATTCTTTATCCTACATACCACCATAGACAGTATTGCACAGCGCCCGGCCTTGTTACGCAATTGGGCAGCACTGCAGAGTCACTGAAGAATAATACACCACACATGATAACAGAATTCAGATAATTCTTGGGGCAACTCAATGTCATTGTTTCGATTGGTTTAGTCCACTGATTTTCCAGTCCTTCTTCAAAAAGTCTGCGATTACATTAGGAAGGTATGGGTGAGCATTATTTTGCTGTAACAGCCGGATCTCCGGATATTTGTGACCCGTATTTGGGGTCTTTTATTGGGATCTCCCCTACCTGAGCCAATATCAAAAGTTTCTCAAATGAGCTCGCCAAATTTGTCAGTCCTATCGGCTTGCCATCACTCTTTGGCATCAAAGTCAATTCATGGTAGACCTTGTTTCTTCTGCTCAATGACGCATTTGTTGTATGATTGATACACTGTAAAATAAGGCTCATGGAAAATATAATTAAATAGAGAGGATTGATTGGTTAAAATGCAATGGGGTTCTATTCAAACAACGTCCCTAGCCCAATTGCCTTTGAATTGAACTTATTGCCGTCAAAATTTCAAATTTCCACGAGAAGGTAGAAACAAATCAAAATTTTATATAATACTAAGTATTTTTATCAGGTTTTGATCTGATTTGATTTTTAGAGCAACGATCCATCCCTCACATTAACAAGCAGACTAAGAAAGAAGAATAAAAGATCTATCGTCTGGATGGAAAAATGACCTGACAGGAAGTGGCCAAGAACATGTTCATCTCGCGTGTCAACGGCATCGCTAATTTAAAGAGACAATTACTCTCTTCTTCTCATACATGGGACGGACCACACCTGCAGGATTATTCACAATGATAGTACAGAGAACACACGACTCTGTAGACAGGTGTGTGACGAGCTCATTTGTTGAGTTCAAACATGATCGTTATATGTTGCTGACATTCAATTTCGTTACGCAGTCGTTGCCACGCTCCATAAAAAGACCAAATGTCACCGTTGCCAAATAATAAAGTCATAACAAACTCACCACCTCAATAAATGCACCATGTTCTAGGGATAATATAGAAATAAGAAATCTATTCCTCAATTATGTGTGTCCAGGTCTGCTTCTAGAGGATCACAGAAAATCTGAAATATCTTGAAATAAATAATTAGCACGCTTTATTTTGATCCAAAACTAAATAGGTATCTGAACTGGCATGAAAAGCTAGTCATTTCTAGCTCCTGAGATTCATCAAAAGCAACAAAAGATGCACACATTTACAATTTATCCAGGCTCCAGGGCGGATTTATTATGCTTACATCTTGTGGTGACGCGTGGCTAGATATACATAAAAGAAAAATAACTATAAAAAACACTATATGTATATCTTAGGGAAGGAAAAAAAAAAAAAAAAAAGTTAAGAGCTTAAGATGACCTTTCATTAGATACCTGACTCCTCAAAAGATTGAATCACAAGACAGAAAGTCGACGAAGGAACGATAATAAAATCAGACGAAAAGAAATAAATCGAGTTAATCTTCTCAGCGTTATAATACTAAGATTTGCGAGGCATTCAGTGATGGTCGAGATCGGGGACAATACAATATTCACCTTCCCCTAAAGATGCATCCGGTGGTCAAGAAACGTGGCTTCATTTTTTTCCCTGGAATGTTCTCAATTACCTAGTCACCACATGATTATATTCTGTCTCAGGTGAACT
>KB296869.1:2355-15981 GCA_000328365.1 Capitella teleta
AAAACATTACATTATAGTATACCATTCATTTACAATTCGTTTCTCCACCCACTGTCACTCCTAAATATTGATTCCGTTGGAAAATTCAAAAGAACTCTAAAAAACATTTTAATAGCAAAATATATCTGAATAGTAATTACATTATGTTATTATTATTATTATTATTGTTTATTTATTTTCTCTCTCTCTTCGTTTTTCATTCTTCTTTTTCTGTGTTCTCTGTAAATGTAATAGAAATTACCTCTCTGTTCGTGTAACAAAAAACAAAACTCGCTCCAATGCACCTTTTTTCATATACTTCACTTCATGTAAATTCTCATCGTGGCACAAAAGCACTCGTGCTTCAGCCACAACTTCATTATTGCACATTTTCTCACGTTTTACTGAATAAATTATTATTATTATTATTATTATTATATCGCATAATTATAATATATAATATATATAGTGTAATTATAATATATCACTATATGTCAGATTCCTTCGATATAAAAACGAGGAACGCAGCGAATTTGAGATCAAAATAATTCTTTCTCGTGAGGTGTTTCTTGAAAGCCAGACAATTAGTGAGGAAGGGTGACCGGCGCCTGTTTCTATTGTTTGTCGTCGATATAACTGTAAACATAAGGGTTTCCCGAATATGAATTTCTTTGAAGTTTTCTTTGAAGTTTTCAAGATATGCCGCCCACGCTGGCTTGGCGGCCTTCTTCGCTTTCCAACAGCGACCAGTATATAGCGAGATGCGTGATATGGGAGCAACATGGGGTCGCAAGTCGGGATCGGAGTATTGATGTAACTTACGGGAGTTATGAGATAACGAGACAAAGAAAAAGAAAATAAAAGACGAAGAAAAGAGAAAGAAAAAGAGAAAGAAAAAGAAAAAGTATCCGAGTAGGAATTGCCGAGAATGCACCCGAAATGGACAGCGAAGAGAAACTAGATATATTTGCGCTGAGTGCAAGGTTCCACTACATAAAGGACAATGCTTTTCAAAATACCATTCTCAAGCTAATTTTCTGATGTAGAATAGATCTAAATTCAATAAACCACACGTATTCGTGAACCGGAAACAATTCCTAATCTTTATTTTGTCATTGTTGACTATATACATGTACAGAGGTGTAGCATCATTATCTTTGCACTTTGCAAGATAATACAGGTGTACGTACCCTGATTCTCCTTTCAAATACAATTATAATAATATATGTGTGCCTCCGTCTTTGGTTTAGGCACACTGATCAATAAATAAATTATCAAGTTATTCCAACTGACTATTCCTAATTCGGCATACTTTTATGCCACACATTAAAGCAGTGTTTTCAAGGCATCTCTCTAACAACAGTGCGGGTTTGTGATGCAAAAAGGATTTGAGAAAGCGAGCTAATTAGCAACTGAAAGCCAAGTTACTGAAGTTGGTGACCGACTCAAACTCCCGATTTTATAACTGTTATTCTCATCCTTTGATGTGGTAATTACCGGGGTCGTTATCGTGCGGTAATAGTTATGCCTACACAACGTAACCTCTATAATCACAATGCGTGTTATGCCGGTCATACTGGTAGCTGAGAGAAAACTGCGATTTTCTCAGCTTTTTGCTTGCGAAGGTGTGGTTTTCACCAAAGTGTGTGTTGTTCAGAGCTGTATTTCAGTACATGTAATTGCATGTATGATGTTGAATCTTATATGGTTAGATTCACACAAAAAAAAACCGATCTATCCTAATATGTTAAATATGTAGAAATGCGTGCGTTTATATAGAAATTACAGAGCGGTAAAGTCAAGGCTTTTTGAGTAAAATGCGTGGCGGTATAGGGGTATCGTCCCGAAAATGCCTTGGCGGTGAATGTGTTAAAATTGAATTGCATTCAAGGTTAGTGGCTTTCACATAAGGATTATCATGATTATGTTATGCATTATAGGAATCCACCACATGGTATATTTGGATTGGACATTATGTATGCATATTTACGGAATATTGATATACGTCAAAAGTTTCAAGATTTGGCGTTTATTTGAAGATCCTTGAAAAAAAAAGTTACTAATAAAAAAATAAAAAATAAAAAAATAAAAATACATTGGCATTTTATTAACAGCACTGGCAGTTCAGAATAATTAATCAGTTGCAGAATAGTAATCTGACTGCATTATGAATACATCTGATCACCTCATCATCTGGATTTCAATCAGCGTACAATGACAATGTTTACCGAAATCAATATTTATTCAATACAAATTCCTCTCCGGAGAAAAACAAGTTAACAATGTATGTCGTGTTGCCTATGCCCAACTGAAGAGCTTATCAAAAATCAAGTGTTTTATAAATCATGAATCCCTAGAATCCATTATACATGCTCTTATTACTGCTCGTATTGATTACTGTAACTCAGTTTTTTATGGTGTTAATGATCGTATTTTACAAAAGCTCCAAGTTCTACAAAATGCATGTGCCAGACTTTTAACCAATACTTCTCGTTTTGACCATATCACACCTGTCCTTACTGAATTGCATTGGCTACCCATCAAATATCGCATTGTTTTTAAACTTCTTATGTTTACATTTAAATGCATGTACGGACTTTCACCAAAGTATCTGAGCGAACTTTTATCCCCTTACCAGCCGACCAGAAATATTAGATCACAAGACAGTTTCCTTTTATCTGTTCCTTTTACTAGGTCCCATGCATTGTACTCCTCAAGTTTCACTATTGTTGCCCCTCGTTTATGGAACCAACTACCCTTTAAACTTCGATCCGCCCAATCTTTGTCTGTTTTTAAATCTCAGCTTAAAACCTATCTTTTTACAAAGTGTTATGTTTAACCCGCTGAATTTCGTTTTATCTTGTTCCCTTTCAAATGTTTTTACTCCTTCACACTTTACCTCTAACACGAGCGTTTTAGAGCACTATTGTTGTGGATTTTACGCTATACAAAAATAAATTTTATTATTTTATTATTATTTGTTTTCCAAGGAAATTTTCGTCGAGGGTTATGCTTGGATTGATCATGTGATCGTGAATCACGTGACAGTAAATTCGTATTGTCTGTTATTTTGCTTTATATGCAGATAATCACCTGCTTCCCGTGCCTTATCCCTTAAATAATTATACCGTATCGTAATAGGATACATACCGTTGGAGAGTCATAAAAATTATTTTAGCACAAATTCACAGTCATGTAACAACATTGTTATTGTATTTTCCCATCATCAGCAGAGGACAGCATTATGCAACATTGAACCCTGAACAAAATACAATTTTTGGGGCTACATTTTGAATCAATTTATATTCGAATGGATCAATCGGGAGATTGATTCAGCGCATAAAATGATCAATGAAGTCGAAAGCCGGCTCAGACATCCGAATGAAAAACCCCGCCTGTTGTGACTCGAAGATAACCACGGACGACTTCACTGCTTCATGAAGATAAAATGCTATTCAGACTCAGCTGCTAAAGCAGTCATTCATATCGATTATTACTAAAGATATGTCCACCATTGATAGTTTGATATGCGCAGTGGCATTTCTGATCACCGCACTTATTCCACATCACTACACGATTATATATTATATATTTTTCTTCTGTTCATTTCATACCACTTATGTGTATGAATAAATACTTGTGTGTAGCATATAGATGATCAATATCGACCTTAGACCTAGGTATGATGAAGCAAGTATGACGTATAATTAAGCTGCTAGATATGTTTCCTTTTGCTTGAACTGTATGCCACTGGAAGTTTCCTTGACCGCCCCCTGAACGTGAACGGTGGTGCAATTTGATGTCACGTGACCACTCTGTCAGATGACGTCATACATCAAATTTAAGTGAGATTTGAAATCGTATATGTTGAATGGGATGTGGCAACACCCCGCATGAATCATTATGAGGCGCTATGATTGATTACTTACAGAACGGTTAAAAGCAACGCTGCTTCGAAAACACAACGTTGAGAGGAACATTATGGATTAATGTTTGGTGGCATGTTCTCGTATTGCATTGGTCTTTGCATTGTGACATTGTGACAATGTGTTGCTACCGTCATCAAGAAAAACGCGCGTCAAGAATGCAACAATCCAATCATTATGATTACATAGGTGTTCTTTGAACAATAGCTTATGTTCACGTTATACTAGTGTAGTATAGTGACTCACCTGTGACTCACCTTTCCGGATTCTACACTGATCTACTGAGGATAAATCGTAACATCTAACCAATCGCAATGGGTTCAGGAGTATATGTGAATGAGACCAGGTTTTCAAACATTTTTTTTTTTTTCATGTAACGTTTCAATCGTTTTTGAATTTGAATGTTTGATTTTGATTATGTTTGTTGTGAATAGCGTTTAGAGCCCTTTAGAGCTTAGGCTATATATATATTTTTTTTTTTTTTTTTCAACTTCTATCAATATGTCATTCGGGTGGCGATGGTGTGCTATCTCTGTTATACCAACAATGCATGTTATTATGCGGTATTGCTTGGCGACTGATTCTTATATGTGACAATTCCATTATAAATTTTCAAAAGAGTGGATTCCCCTTATGCAGACAAACAATTTACAATAAAGGCTTTGTAGGAGTGACTAACAGGTCAGGTACTAACAGGTCCTCGTCTGATCATCAGNCTCTTATAATCAGNTCCTTTATATATATATATATATATATATATATTTTTTTTTTTTTTTATTTTTTTTTTTTGCGTTTTTTTGGTGACCGGAATTGCTTGTGTTCGGAGTAATTATTGAGATGATTGCATCTGCATAAAGTGTTGCTTATTTGTCTTGATGCCTACTGTTTGGTTTTGGATTGGACATCTGAATAAATTCTGGAATTTTGAATGTTTGATATCAGATATCTGATATTGCGCCGGTCATTTTGTGAAATTGTCTCAATATCAGTAAAGCAGCCTGTGAGCGTTAGGAGTTTGCGTTACCTTCACCATAATTATGTATTTTATATATTTTTTATTTTTTTTATTTTTTATTTTTTTTTTTTTATTCCTTACTGGTACGAACCTGTTGTCATTTTTGTAAATCTTTTTCCTTGATTTTTTTTTTCTTCTTTATCACTAATGTCATTTTCTTTATTGTTATTATGAAATAAAATTGAATTGAATTGAGCCTGTATTTAAATTGAATCATACACTGCATTTAAATGTCACGATTTGATATTTCCGTTCTTTGTCGACCCAATTAATAAATTATGTTTATATAATTTCCGATTTAATGCTAATCATAAATCGTACTGATGACGAACGTCAGTATAATTGGAGCACTCTTTATGGCATCAAGCCAGCCGGCATCGCTTAACAACTCTGTTTTCACCAAGGAAAGGTCACCAAGTACGTTAACGACAATTGTGCTTAACTTACTACCTTGTGGTGGTGCACAACATAATACAATTCCTGCAACTGCATTAGTCATCATAGTTTAATTATTAACATCGTTGAAATTGCACACATACCCCACCCCTCAATCAGCCCCATTGCATGCAGCATTGTTCATGTTTAATCAACACATGATGATAGTTATGTACTAATGCTTCTTAATCCCTAATATATGTAAAAGATGTGTTCAACATTTTAAAATCAAAATGCGGCGTTGGCACCCCAAATAAACTAGTATAGTTTGCGCATTATTATAATATAGCTTCATTTGTCAGCATGTGTTTCACTGAATTACTTTTCATGAATTCTAGCCACATGCAACGAATACTCACTGGTCACAGACACAGTACTTGTTCATATGAGTCTAATTATTGAAGACAACAAAATATATACGTTGCTTTGCAACTTATGATAATCTCATAAAGCAAATGTGTAATTGTACTTCATTGTGTAGTGGTTGCACTAAACCCATTGATCTCGGGCTTGGGTTGAAGCAAATAATTAATAAGATATGATATTTTGTGCCCATAAATCTATATTTGGAATATCTTTGGCATGCATTGAGGTGTGGCTGCCATTTGAATTGAAGTTATGATCCATTAAAAAAAAGAGTCAGCTGTCATCCTCATGTAATCATGGCGATACACCCCGCTAACTCGTCAGTAAATAATGTCAAATTTGTGTTTTACCTCTGTCACTGAGTGCGTATACACGGCATGACCCAAAGACAATATAAGAAACCACCTTAAAAAAAGATGTTATGACGTAACTGAGCATTACGGTGTGAAAACATACATACTGCATAGCACACAACTCATTGTGCAATTTATAAACTGCTCACTATTACTGCTTCATCGATGGTTTCTTGACCATTTCAAAAAAGGTTGCTAAAATGCACTATTTGATTTGGAATATTGCTAACGATATAGGATGGTTGCATTCTGATCATGTTAGCAAATTATTGTAACTATGTACATTGTATATATTTATAATATTATATGATTTTCACACACTTGCATAATACATACAATATTAAACAAACAAACAAAGAAGCGCGCATTAACAATAAATATTAAAGATAACAACATAAAATTATGGGTTAATTGTAGCCAGTGGACAACAGGGTCATTGGGTACAAAGATGATCAGGTATACATCATCATCATAACTAGACATTATCAAAGCAACCATAAAAACATAACCTTTGTCTGACATTTCGCGTAACTTCCACACCATCCTGTCTCGCTAGATTGATTACGTGTAATAAATTATGTTTTGAACGCGTGGGTGAAATACCTGCTGACCCCACTCAATGGGGCATTATATAAGAACCAAGTAACCACTGCTAATCACCAGAGGCAAAGCATTCAGACAGGTCAGTCACAATACGTAATATTTGCTACGATGTTTAACTTGAAGAGTTCAGTCAAAGTAGGTAACATGGCGCCTGAAAACTTGGGCCCAAATATCAATACTGATTACATTAGGCAGTCAATATTTTGATGAAATACTAATAGTTCATTTGAGCCCAACCGCGTTACCTATGGTTAGATATGCAGAGGGGTTATGTACTTTATAGGGCACAACAAACCCAAAAGCCCGACTTTTAAGGTTGTAAATTTATTTTAAAGTGTTGGCTTTAAAAAGCATGACATGTTAGCACGTGATAAATTCTGACCAATGACGTTTTGAGCTTATTGTAAGTGGTCACTGGCATGAAGGGGTGACAGATGGTTGAAATAATATATTATTATAACAATCAAGGTGCTGTAATTGAGTAGCCATTTCATATTTGGTTTAATGAATTTAAAAAAATAGTTTTACTGAGGAAATGTCCTATTGTCATCGTCTACAGGCTTTACATATTTTACCTTTCTCTTATCGTAGAGAAGTGGCGGATCTAGTATTTGTTTTTAAATATTTGACAGGTTTTATCAATGTTGATTTTACTGATGAAGTGAGCAGTTTAAATAATACACGCACTCTTCGTTCATCGAACACCGTCTTCCTTTTACAAAATCGTAATGTCAGAACCGAGAATTTTAAAACAGCTGCTTTAAATCGCATCTGTCATTTATTGAATATCTTACCAGCTTTTAGAGTTTCGCCAACTGTTTCCGTTTTCAAAGATCGTTTGATTGTTTTTTTTTACTTTTCCAAACTTGAGTCATTTTACGATGTTTTTAATTATTGCACTATTACTTCTATTTGTCGTTGCACAGGGTCTTATCATGTCACTTGATCACTTATTTTATTTCTGTCATGTGTTGATTGTTTATAGGCTGTGCCTTTTTATCAATCACATTTGTTTTTTATGCCATTAATTCCAATAAATAAATATAAATAATAATCGACTTCGACAAATAACTACATCATAAATTTTTGGCTTAGCATATTCCGACAAAATCGATATTTGCCCATCACTACTTACAAACAAATTTTGTGAAAATATCATGCATTTACATTATACAACTATAGCCACAACCAAACAAGTTTCGCCATTTTGTGTTATACATTCAAATATGAATGAATTGTTGTTCTTCAGTTTGCACCATGCATTTCGTCCACATCATATTCGTCTTTGTCCTTCTGCCTTGTTTGTGCGTCGGAGCTCCACTCAGTGAAATGATACGAAGTTTGTTTGGGGTCGAAACGCCAATTGGTCAGTCCAGTTTTTCATGAATTTCATCATTGTGTGTTTGATTAAAGTTACAATTCAGTATCAACAATGTGCTTCATCAAGTGACATGTTTATTATAAGAATATTAAAACCCTTAAACAAATGGGTTTCTTTTCTAAGTCAGTGTTGAACTTTCTTGAGTATTATTATTATTATATAAATACATATATAAAGTACAAACACGTGTGAAAACGAAGCATCCATTACAAATTCTGAGTTAACCTCCTGCAATGTGATCAATTGGTTGTATTTTATAATCGTACTATTGATTCATCGCAAAGTGGTGTCATGAATTTATATTTTTACAGATTTCAATGCAAGATCGACTCAAAATGAAGGTACAGCAATCAACAAATCAAATACAAAATTAAACACAGCAAATATTTCAGTTTGTGAAACATATGGTGACAAGGCTTACACCTTAGTCCTTCAACAAGCCAATTTTGACGAAGCCGAAGCATATTGCCGAAGTCTCAGCGGAGGTCACCTCGCGAGTGTCCACTCAGCCGATGAATGGTCATTTATCAACAGATTCTTAACCGAAAATGGGTTTGTGATCTGACCTTTGTATCGTTGCTTACCAAATCGCATCTCGTACAGCAACCTAGGGTGGGTGTGGTTTGGTCTAACTGACCGTGTGTCAGAGGGCAGTTTCCAATGGACGGATGGATCACCAGTCGGGTTCACTGCATGGGACGCTGGGGAACCGAACAATCAACCAGGAGATGGAGATTCTGTCTTCATCAAACTGCAGAATGGAGCCAGAGTTTGGAAAGATGGGGATCAAATGGGACGGTATAAATTGCTGTGTAAGAGTTCTGCTTGTAGAAATGGAGGTAAGACTCAATTGAGGCATCTGTAAGCATATGCGATGATTCTTGAATTCCTCAGATACAGCGTCAGATTGTAAAACAGCTTTAAGGGTCGAATCGACAGGCAAATATTTTGTCCTCATTAACGAAGAGAGAAACCATGCTGAAGCCTCAGTGGTTTGTAACAGCATGAGTGGACATCTGGCTTCCATTTCAAGTGAAGAAGAGCAGAATGAAATCGACAAATATATTGCTTCCAATGGGTGAGCTCTTCAGTAGCAGTGCTACGATATTCCGATATCATTCATAAGAACAATTAATATAAAAATTTACATTTTATACTACTATTATGTAGAAACCCCACTGACGTCATCATCGGATTGAACAATTTGGTGGATGTACAAACCTGGAAATGGGCAGATTATTCGATTGGGACATATGACAACTGGAATGTCGCTGCTGTTGATCGATCTGGAAGAATTGCTCTGATCCACAAAAATGCAGATGGATCCAGAAAATGGGAAGATGGAAATCAGGCCGACAAGCACTCGTTCTTATGCTCCATGGCATCGTGCCCACAACGTAAGACCTATTGTTATCATAACGTACTAATCAATTGATTACAAACCATTTCAGAGATTCAGATACCGGCAGAAGGAAGTAGGTAATATATTTGTTCTTTTACAGTGTATCAAACTGCAATAATTATACAGGTGCAGTCATTTGTTCAACTGCGGTCCGATACAGTGATCGATATTTCTACCTGAACCGAGAATCAAATCATTATTATGCTGCTAAGAAGAAGTGCGTTGAGCTCGGAGGGAAGCTAGCCAGCGTAAGGAATGCAGAGGAAGATGCGTTCATTCAGGAGTACATACTTTCACAAGGGTCAGTTTTAAATATCATTTTGATTTACTAGTGTAACTATAGCTATTGTTGTATCCTCATGTGCCTTTGCAAGCGTTCTGCTTGTTTCATTGCTGTTGTGCGTTATGTCGAATGAGGCAGTAAAACAAAATAATTGTAGCCGATTGCTGCTGCACCATCCATTACGACCCTGATTGCGCTCAACATTGCCTCCAAGTTGTCGATATTCCTCCGGGAAGCAATAATAATTCAGAGGTTGCAGGCTCGTAATGTATTTCTTACACATACATTTATCTTCACTGGTTCCCTGGTCTGATGAATATTAACATTCACTCTTGTTCATAACGCTGTTTGTATTGTTTGTATATAAGAATGTTCACATAATTACAGCGCACTTACCAACCTAATCACGTTATCCAAGTGCGCTGAACATGTAATAATTATGTATCCTTGTCATATACACTTGCAGAGCCTTTGTGAATCATAATGTTCCATTACTTCGATGTTTCGTTGTTGTTTTTGGACATCAATATATGGTATTGGACAGCAATATCACCTTTACATATTACATGCATGCACAATGCATGCCACTTCAAATATGACACTGCACACCTATTTATATCTCAGTTGACCAATTAATCACATAATGCTTTATGCAAAAAATAAATAATTCGAATAAATCAAGGGGACTCATAATATATGTAAAGTCGATTTGCATATTCCCGATAAACAAGCCTGGAGAGGTTTGATGGGTTCGAAATGGTATTATGTTTCGATGGCTAAAAAAGATAGAAAACTCTAGTCTCCCTTTTCCTCCTATACTATAATCATGTCACTAATTTCTTATATGTTGCGTATAATTAAGCATAGTGTATTGACATTTGAATCATTTTGAATATTTGCCAACCTTTTAAAACGAATTTCTCATATTCGATTACGTGTGGAGTTGACCCGTAAACAGGCTGTAACTTTGCAATTACTGATCCCATTTAGATTACTCTTGCGCGAAACTGGAAGGATGGATTTATAGGTTTTCGAAGACATCAAAACCTAATAATGTGACAATGTCGACTTAGTGCGAGTTTCGATGCGAGGGGTCTCACATATAGTTTGCCCATTCATATGGCTGCTAACAAGTTTTGAAAGCTGAGCTGTTACGAAATATTACAGGGACTACCAAAAGGTTTACATTGGAGGCAAGAAGTCATCTGGATCGTGGACTTGGGAGGATGGAACAACATGGGCATATACAGGATGGGGTAGCTCTCCTGGATCCGGTAATCGAGCTGTTATCACGAAGGACTCAAGTGGAAGATCCTGGACCAAGGAAGATGATAGCTCCGCCTTCCCATCCATATGTGCAATGTCTACCTGCCCAGGTAATTTATATTTATGTTGGAACGAATGGATTACATATATTATTATATGTATCCCTCAGTTATTGAGATTCCAAGTCGAGATGAAGGTTAGTATGGTGCAACCGTATGAAACATTGTCTGATCTAGAATACAAAATACAGATTTGTGCAGCTGTAAATGTGTTGGTGATCCTCACTGCACTTCATACACTGGGCGTAAATTGCACTACCAAGGTGGATGCCAGTATGTGATGGCGAGGGATGGCTGCAGTGATGGCGCCGTCGTATCTGAGCCTAATTTCATGGTCGTTTTGGACAACTTCAGGAAAGAAGGAGTCACTAAGCAGATCACATGGGTCTATGAAGTATTTGTCCAGTTTCCAGGTGATAATTTGGTAAGTGCGGGAGCTAAAGCAATGTATCACCATGAAATTAATTCCAGTTTGTAGTATTATGTGAATGACACTTTACTAACTCTATTTTTGCAGGAGATCAAAACAGACAGATCAAGAGGTGTGTTCATTAATGGTCAAGCAGTCACCACTTTTCCACTAACCATTCAACATGTCTGGATTGATGCCACACCACGCGCAGTGGTATGTTGGACAAGTTATACACCCAAATATGACAGTTTCAAAATAATGTATCATTGCAGAAAATAATATCAGAAAAATATGGCTTAACAGTGAAATCAACTTCTCTTGGTAAGCTAGCCTTAACTCTGTATACGTTTGCAGCATGTTTACTATTACAGGCAATAATATCGAAGTAATCGTTGACCCTAAAGTGTCTGAGGGTCTCTGTGGATTGTGTGGAGATTGTGTCTCAAATGAATGGACCGTGGGACCGAACAGAACGTGCGTGGACGAATATCCGGCCGGTTCATTCCCCTCTATTGGAAGCTCTGTGAGATTTATTTATTTGTTTAATGATGTGTAAAGGTGATAGTCAATAGACTAATATATCAAAGTAGCTGCCTCAGGGTTCTCAGTAGCAGCGCCCAAACTACCTGGCAGTAGATAAAACATTACAATATTCCATCAGACTGAACACGAGGATATGTATGGTGACTCTTGGCTGTATAACTTGGATGAAGACGAAGAATGCCAATGTGCCACTCCAGAAGCCCCTGAATGTACTGATGCCGAGAGAGAATCTGCTGAAGCCATATGTAGTGCCCTCAAGGACCCTCTTGGCCCGTTCCAGGTAACGTCCAACGATAGCTGAACGCATCAGCATTATTAATGCATGCAACATCCCCATATAACATGCACGTTTTGTCACACAGGAATGCTTGGACACAATCCCTGACATATTTTACGCATCGTATGATGAGTGTTGGTTTGACATTTGTACCAGTGGAGAGATTGGAGAAATCTGCCAACATGGAAAATCTCTTGCAGATGAGTGCATCCATCAGCATAAAATTTCTGTCCCCAGCTGGAGGGAGATACATGAATACTGTGGTAAGTCAGATCAACACCTTCCCAATATGAAATACACTTGCACCAAACAGAGCTCACATGCGCTGAGAATGAACATTACGAAGGGTGTGGCCCGGTATGTGAACCATCATGTGCTGATCCTGATGCATTGGGTTGCAAAGACAATGATTCTTGTGAGGAAGGATGCTTCTGCAATGATGGGTATCTGAGGGAAGGCCAAGAATGCGTAGCACAATGCCCTACAACAACAGCACCCATGACAACACAGACAACTACTGTTTCAACAACAGTACCAACAACTGTACCTACCACAGAGACAACGACCATTCCAACTACTGTTCCAACAACAGTTCCAACAACTGTACCTACCACAGAGACAACGACCATTCCAACTACTGTTTCAACAACAGTACCAACAACTGTACCTACCACAGAGACAACGACCATCCCAACTACTGTTTCAACAACAGTACCAACAACTGTACCTACCACAGAGACAACGACCATTCCAACTACTGTTTCAACAACAGTACCAACAACTGTACCTACCACAGAGACAACGACCATTCCAACTACTGTTTCAACAACAGTACCAACAACTGTACCTACCACAGAGACAACGACCATTCCAACTACTGTTTCAACAACAGTACCAACAACTGTACCTACCACAGAGACAACGACCATTCCAACTACTGTTTCAACAACAGTACCAACAACTGTACCTACCACAGAGACAACGACCATTCCAACTACTGTTTCAACAACAGTTCCAACAACTGTACCTACCACAGAGACAACGACCATTCCAACTACTGTTTCAACAACAGTACCAACAACTGTACCTACCACAGAGACAACGACCATTCCAACTACTGTTTCAACAACAGTACCAACAACTGTACCTACCACAGAGACAACGACCATTCCAACTACTGTTCCAACAACAGTTCCAACAACTGTACCTACCACAGAGACAACGACCATTCCAACTACTGTTCCAACAACAGTACCAACAACTGTACCTACCACAGAGACAACGACCATTCCAACTACTGTTCAACAACAGTACCAACAACGTACC
>KB296906.1:5564-16288 GCA_000328365.1 Capitella teleta
ATAATTTGTATCCGACACGAAATCAACACTGTCCGACTCATCCAAATGGATCGAGGCTCAAATTCAGGGTTTTCGGGGCTTGTGAGTTTTGATTCTCTGTGGATGTTTGACAAACCGCAATGGTTGCTTCAATGTTTTACCCACGATTCTAGAAAACTGAACCAAATTATAAAACATGCAGTTTTAATTCAATGAATAAACACAAAACACATAGAACCTAGATTAGCATAAAATTCAGTGGTTTGCGCCCAGAATAAGCCGAAACAAAGTTTTTATAAGCGAAGCGGCACGGGCATGCGTTCATTTGCAATTCCGAAGTCTCTGGTTACAGGAAACAAATTCCTTGGTAATGAACACCGACAGAAGTAGGAGGAATTCCGATTTGATTCCACGAAGATCAGTTCCGGGTTTTCATAATCCGACTCCGTGATCCACAGATTAGCGAATAAAACTGATGTCACCGAGGCGTGCAGAAACCTTCCGTCATCATTATTGTGATTAACTTATACTCGGTAGATCCGAAGCAAACCTCTTAGGAATCGTTACATGAGGGATCTGTTATGTTTGCATTCTGCTCTACTGAGTGCTGACTGTTGTGTGTGCATAGCTGACATCGACAGCGGTGACTATAACTGCAGAGGAATGTACCCTTAATTGTGTGTTTTAATTGGTTATTGACACCATAATGATACGTCACTTATCACAATCCTGAGCCGTTGGAGGCATTCATTTCAACACTTGGGGTTGCTATGGTTACTTCCGAATGTTCTTTCAAGATGTCCCATCTATCAGTGGACGTAGCTGATAACAATGAGCCCGATGACCAGTTTGATAATTGCCTGTCCTCGTCTGTCTTGTGATGCAACAAAAGAGATATACAAATGGTTTCCATAGCAACACAAACACTGGCAATCATATGAAACTCATGAAAGATATCTGACATAACTAATTATAACATAACTTGCAGGTTTTGATTTCAAAGGGTTTATCTGACGTAACTAATTATTATACAACTTACATGTTTTGATTTCAAAGGGCTTTGGGTAATTGATCGAGGCACTGAAAGACGGCGGGCGGCATCTTACTATGGGAATAATTGCAAAGGGGCAGTGATAACGATTTTATTACGTAAGCACAAAATTGACAAAACAAAATTGCGCAAATCGCAGTTTATGTGCGAATCAGGACAATGTGCCTATATAAGCCTTTTTCCTCTGAGTCGGCGAGAGGCTACTTTGATAGAGTTCACAAGAAAGGAATATCGTTCATTTCATCAAACGATATTGCGTCAATGGACACTTGAGTGAAGATTGAATTAGGGGCTGAAATGGACAGGTCATATTGCTCAAGTATTATGCCAATTTCACACGGGTACTAGGCTATTCACGCACTTTGCCCAGTGCGCATGACTAGGGATCCTATAATAAATGGCAATTCAAGGGTCCATGCACATGACCGACTCGTTCTTTGACTTCATAAGTATCGACATGTACACATTTAAAGTTTATACATTACGGGTTCAGTTGTTTCGCAGTTCATTTGATGTTTGCGTCAGTGTATCCTCTTTGATATTATCAATGTTGTAAATAGTGCAATGAAATGGACACTCTTATTATTATCAATCTTTTTATAGCAATAATATTTCTCTCAATAATAGGGTTGTTTGACTTCGGTTAACTGAACCCATGGCCTAAGGGGCAATTGCTTGGATGCACTCCATTCATAAATTAATCTATTTACATGTACCTCTTTAATGATAACGGATAACATATATGTATACAAAAGAAACAATTATGACTAACATGATGCAAGTAATTATTTGTACAAAATTTGAACCTTACAGTTCATCTCAAGCGAATCTAAGATAATATATAGCAGCGATGGCAATTTACAAGTGACCAATAATATTATCGGAAACATCCCCTAATTACATATATTTAGAAAATAGATAGATCTATGCGTGATATAATCACGCCTTCCTTTGATTGGTTCATGCAGATCAGCTCTCACAGGACGCCGCACATAAACCCTGTTAAGTGACTGTGAATTAGGGGCTCTTGGTCGACGACATGTTTAGTGTGGCGCACCAGTCGGCCACGGACGACGCTAAAACCGAGTTGAACGTGCGGCGAAAAAGGAAATGAGGCAATTATCACCGTTATCAGCATTTATCACAGGCACAAAACTCATGATGAGGAATGAAGTGGACGAGATAAGCATATTACGTAAGCCTAATTAAGAAGGAAAACTCTCTTTTTGCGGGATTCTGTATGTTGCTGGTTAATTTGGATAACCCGAATATATATTCCGGCGGCATCAGGATTGATATAATTAAGAGGCCCATAATAATTATGAGGTTGTTGAATTATACATATAACTATAAGTACCCCAAAGAGTATCAAGTGTTTACCTCTGCATAATTAATTGATAAGGTCCTATTACGTAATCAACTTATTCTCGTAGACGCCATAAAACGAAGGGCCGCCATTGTCGTTAAACGGTACGGTGAGCCGCCTTACGACACATCAGTTGGTCGTTAATCGAGCTTCAAAGAGCAAAGAGAATCGGTCTCAATGGACAGACAGCGGACGACGCTCATGTGTGTCCATTCTGCTTTATGACGAGATGAACACAAGGGGACAACGACCACGACCTCGGCATTGACGACATCGCTAGTTTCACAACGCCACGATACGAGTTTTTACTACATGTGCCGAATTATTTATTAAACGATATCTTTTGTGTGTATGGTGACTATGGTCAATTCAATCTTTGAAAATGCTGGCCCAAAATGAATGCCCTGAATTAGTGGTTTAAGCGGACGTGTGCCAAAACCTATGATATGAAGGTATTATGCAACACAGTGAGCCAATTGAACTATGGGTGACATTCGATTGGTGGCTCTATCAAAAGAGGCAGGATCGTAAAACGTCAACTACATTTCATCTCGTTGAAAATCTTATGATTGCGCACACATGCAGACAACACTTTAAAGAAATTGAAATTTACAAATTACTTGATCGAAACCACAACCGAGTGCTGTACATGTACGCCAAGATTTGTCGATATGAACAATGGAGTATAATACGAAATGGAATTTCTACTTCATCTGACATTAACCTCAAAAAGAAAATTGATATCATTGTCTATTATAATAGTCATTTGAAGTCACACAAACAAGGAGGTCGACAAGTTCATTTCAATGTCGCTATTGTATGCTTCTCTCGTGACGAAAGTTGATATTAGAACAAGATTTGCATGTGCAAAGTGCGAGGTCCTCGTAATTAGAGGTACTTGGATCTGTTTGCCAATAGACGACATGGAACTCTGCTGTATCGAAGGCCGAAGGCCATTTGGACGCCGATGACGCAATTGAGACTAAGATAATATTGACATTCGCTCAATTATCATCGCAAAGTATAGGTGCAATAACTAGTACATCAAAGCGAAACACACCTGCTGCGTTTGGCGTCATTAGCAACGGCTATTAACAGTTATCCCGCGTTTCTTGTGAGGCCCCATGTCGCATACACAATTCATGGGGCATCGTTATTGTGTTACATAAAAACACAAGGTGCCGACGTTTGATTAAACAATACTGAATGCACATTCTTCATAAAACATACCTTCAACTAAACGGATTCCAATCACACCGTCCAGATTTGCCTCTCGGACGTTCTGCTCGACAAACCCCAGAGCGGATTGTAGAGCTTCCAGGATCTTCTGGAGTGCCTCAGAGAGTTCCGGGATGATCCGGTCACCGGGCAGGGACGTCCCATAGTTTGGGCAGAATATGGAGATGAGGGAAAAGACGAGGAGAGCGCGATGGGTGTCTAGGTGAGGGAACATCTCCGGAGTGAGGGCAGAAGCTGAATATTCCCGCCTATAAGTCCCGCTGTTGGCTGGCCGCGGGGGCGACAGGAAGGCTGCTGGCCAAACCTAGTGATCGGCAGCTGACAATCGAGGGCGACGAAATTGCTGGCAGCGAAATGCATGCATAATGACGACGAGATGACGCTGGTCGCTTAACATCGACCAATGGAAGTAATTGCGTGGCATGAAGTGGCGACGCCCGTAGTTGGCGGGGTGGTTGGTAATTTGCACAAAAGGCTCCCGGCTGGATCAGAGGCACGGGATCATTTCGTTTCCTATTCAGTGGCCGCAGGACGCTGGATCTGAAAAGTCACGAAGGGTCTTAAGTGCTGCTTCAATGCACCCCTGACATTAGCAGTGGCGCACGCTCATGCAGGTGATTCCTGGAAGTGCGCACAATAATTCCTGAATGCTGCAACATCTACAAAAAACACTTGCACAGAGTGAGGATCACGCACTTGGAATTTGATTCCTTCTCCTATGTAACAACCAAATGCAACAGGTGAACGAATCTGGATCTTGGAAATCCCTGCTGTAGCATCAACTTGAGGACTTGACGAGACTGCGTCAAGAGAAGCCAAAATACTTCACATTGCGCCTATTAAGACCTGGTTCCATTTCGACGCCTGGCTCTGTTCCATACTCAGCGTCGCCTAATGTACCTCTGTCAGGTTCTGACAAGATATCAGCACCCATTATGAAGAAACTCTCAGAGAATCGAAGCACGCGAAGGCTCCAACTGAGATCTCTGCGTTTGACAGGACGTCGAACTCGCAGGAGTGTTGACATGAACATAGTGAAATAAACAGTTGAACATTGTCCCCCTGATTGAGTGCATTTGGGTAAATTAAAATATTATTAATTATTCTTCTCTATCGTAAGTATTATATGCATGGAGATGGCGTCTACTCCGCGTCTTCCCCCAATGAATTATTCACTCTGCTCCATAATCAGAGGACACATAATTGGTTACTATATGACCAAAAGGAGTGGTCAGTGCTAAAGGGTCAACACGCTGATCCCCCACCCGCCCTAAAATCCAATCAGCACACCCTATACACCGGATCCCGGATCATCCTCTGATCCCGGAGTGCCTTATCTTGGATCCCTCAGAAATCTGAGCATTTTCTGTGAGAATAGTTATGACACACAATGTAAATCAATGCTATGATAGCCACTGGTCAATTCTATGGACTTCTAAGCATTCAACTGACCAATAGCACCTTGCGCCAAAGTGTGGGATAAATATTAAAACCCACAAGATTCATATTCCCCTAAGAAACCAGAGCAAGACCCATTCGACACCTTGTCTAATTGAATAGGCCCCGGTGTGCGATCTGCACATGTAATATTATAGTATGCATTCTCACGATTCCATCCACAAAGGTCAGTTCATTGAATACATTCACCTCGAGATCCGTCTGAATTCTCTCGAAATAATCACCAGTGGCAATCCAAGCAGAGAAGACGTGTTTGCATCAGTCGAGTATTTTGACTATTTTCACGGTTTGTTTAGCACAATAATCCATGCTGTTATTACTGATATCCATTTTGCAAATATATATTGTTCAACCTTGGTTATAATTGGTTATAATTGGTTCGTAAGGCTTGTACAAATATAAGCGTCGTGTGTTGCTCATATAAGGTGGCTTAACAGTTGTCGGCCAAATTTATGTTGAATTCTCACACCAGAAAATGTCAAACTGAACTTCTTCATTCGTTAAAAACCACCGGTTATTAGTTGCAAGATATCGATGACCTAACCGCCTTCACCTCAACTCACTAAATAATTGAAAACATGCATTAAAGATCTACTTCATGTTCGTGTGTTCATGCACTCCTCCACCACCATTATCAGATATTACAAGGATGGGCGACGCATTCAGGATGCAGTTCCGATAAATCTGTGATACTATTTATCATACTCCTATCAATAGTTTATCAGGTTAATGTTCAAAATACTAACATTTCACTGTAACAAAGTTGAATGGATATGTTCAGCTTTCACTTATTTTTCCATGCCTTCTATTCATATTTTCATGTTGTATTTTCAGCAGCTCAACTCTCTACTTCATAATGTTTCGTGTGTGCCTCTTGCCTCTTTCGTTTGGTGCAATGTAGCCTCTGATCGCGGCCTTCCAGCAAATCGCACGATGATTGGATTTTGCACGAGACGAAAATTTCAGGTGTCATGTGGATGCTTGGTACTTTCATCTCGTCGCATACTGCTTCGTGATACAGATTGCACGAGAACGATAAACCGTGCTGTTATAGAGTGATAACAGCACAATTATTGCCATTATGAAACACAGGCCTGTCGGGTCAAGTGTGATAAACTAGTATTCCACACACAGCCTCCAGAAGTAGGATGAGAACAGTGACGAAATACTAATGGCGACAAGGCGGAGGGGGTGGGGGGACGTTTTTCAATAATGCCTTGAGGGTGCTGTTGAAAAATATACCTGGTAATTTATTAATTGATGCAGTTAGAACGTTAAATCATAATTGATACTTCGGATAATGACGCATGGATGATTTATGAATGCACGCACCTAGCCCAATCCTGGATTATTATCACCCCACATGCTGTTTTTCAATCACAGCTCGATTACGCAACCAGCGACTTGTGACTGGTTTTACCGTGAAATGATGGACCTCTACAGTTTAGTCAAGGGATAAAACACAAGAAGGAGATGGTTATCGTCGGATAAATAAGTTCAAGGGATTCTGGAGGCAAATAACCGACGTACGAGACGAAGTCGAGTTCAGTTATCTGGTTTCAGAATCATTCATTCTCCTGAAATCTCTTTTAAACGCATTAAATGAATATGCATCAAGCTTTTTATACACAAAACATTGCTCAATCTACGACCTCCCACACCTCCAACGCATAAAAGAGCGCAAAACAAAAGGTTGATGCCTCGTTTTCGATTCTGTTTGAAATATTTTTAATGTATCAGGGGAAAGGTTCCCTATGCGAAAAGAGGAGGGATTGCAAGGAGGCCTTGCAAGAGGAATGGTCCTAATTCGACCCCAAACCGAGACGAGTTATGCCATATGGACCACGCCTTGATCAAGAAACATGTTAAAGGCATATCTTGTCTTAGCTCTATACGAATATGCTGATCCCAATCGCCCGTGGATCAGCCTGGCCATGTCAGGCCAAAAATAAATCCACGCTAATTAAAATTTTAGATGCCCGGGTTACCTTACAATTAAATGTGCCAAAAAAAATAATAGCGTCCATGCTGTAGCCCGCAATTTTGCAAGGGTCCACAACAACCGATTTTAGATTTAATGCTGAACTCTTTTCAATCACTAACCTCCTCCTTTTACCGAGAAAAATGCTGGCAGCTGCAAACGTCGCACAATGACAATGTAAACATTGGCGCCGCTCGCTAGAAATTTCGCGCCTTTCGCGAATTCGATTTCCGGCCGGCGACGAATACAAAAAGTTGAAAAGTGAATATTTTTTAGAGGACTCAACAATTATTGACGTGAGATATGATTAAAATGAATGTTTTGTGATGCATTCGTGTGAAAGTAGGCTAGTAGGCTTTTGGAATATTTGTGATTTTGGCGATTTTTTCTTAAGGATAAGCGAGCTTTTATATGGCGAACCATATGCTGCACATATATGCGGTATTAGATAGGCCTAGTACTCTCTGTGCCAGCTAGAAAGTTATCAATTATAATCAACTAAAATAAGCTAATAGCACATTGGGGAACTCACTAATCGAATGAGCTACAAGCAATAGAGTGAAAACGTCATGGCGTCATTCCACCCCCACGGAGCAAAGGGAAATTCCGTGACATCACACAATTTCAACCTATATTGAAGTCGTATCTCACTTCAAAGTGTGCATATTTATCCTAACGTAATTCGACCATTGGCGTTGCTAAATTGCGTCGCGTAGGCACTGAGGGGGTGGGCTGGGGTCGATCACCTCTGCGGTTTAATCGGCACTAAATCCTAAATATTTAATCACCCTTCCACAGCAATGATAACAAAGAGGGATTTCTGTGATATATCTTACCTCTCGGATTCCCAGGCATCGTTGCTACAACAATTATCCCAAAATCCACCGCGCGCTTGCGCAATGGGTCTGGGATAATTTACATTCATGGCTTAGAAAGGGATTTCCCCATTTTGATGGACAAATAACCGATTTTTTTTATTTTGACTCAAAAGTTATTAAAAAAAAAAGTGTTGAATCATTAGGAATATTCTCTGCGATGTAAAAGCAAGTATTCATAGCTGAAATTGTGACATAAAACCCTTTTGTTTGATCTTTGAAGATTGGCATCAAACGCATTCCGAACGAGGAAACAAAACACAACAGGAGAAACAAAACGAAAACAACAAGCTACCTCATTAGCTAGCTTAATAGCAGGAGTAAGGTCTGCGTTAACAGAACGACCCCACCGGGTAGTGCTAACGACATAACACAGAGAGTCAGCTTGCACCGCATTGCGTCATCCTGACATGGTGTATTAGCATTGCCGTGTCAGAGATGGTTTGCATCTCCTCATCAGCATTCGGTGCATTCATAACGGTCTTCTTAGAGGTGATGAGTGCGTTATGAATTTTATAGCTATCGCGTGTACTCCAGTGACGACGAACGTAGTCCCCCAGGGAAACGAACGCTTGGATTGAAGGTTCAACGCTCGGTCCTTGAGCCAAGCAGGTAAATTGTACAAACACACTATCCACCCTTCCGTACAATATCATATACATGTACATGTATAATTACATTATTTAGTCATTGTTTATTGTCAAGTCGCAGATGTGGCATTGTATTTTGGATGAGACTGAAGCACCGACCGCCACTAGAAGCCAGGTCTAGCACAAGTGTAAACTGAATGCCAAAAGAAAATACCCCCAGAGGAAAATGCATAAAGTATATAGTTATGCTTCTTCAATGTCTTCCAAAAATAGCATGGATATAGAACAATCATTTTTACAGTTGTCAGTACACTCATTAAGAATTAGGTGGAGCGTGGGTCCTTCTGGATGGATGCCTACATGATAAACCGGATTGTCTAAATCGACGGTGAACCGTTTGTTGGCTGAATGGACGTCCGTGGAAACCGATTGTAACTGCAGCGGTGCGGGGTGCAGGGTGGAACCGGTTCCGGAGATGTGACGGGATCATGTACTTGTCCTGCCTTCTGGATGTCACAGAGGGCCATCCAGACCGAGGTCGGTCCTCCAATCGACCATTTTCGGCACCAAGTTGCCTTAATCGTCATATTGTCTATCGTTGTGCATCCCACTAGACGAGCTATGCGTGCTGTACCAATTCCAGCCTGCGCCATGCCAAGTGCACGCCCACTTTGCATGATACTGAGTCATGGCATTTCGAATTTGAAGGTGGCAAATTTTAGATCACTTATAAGGAAATTGTAAGAAAGTGACATGTTTCACCCCCCCCCCAAAAAAAAAAAAAACAAAAAACGATTAACCCCAGAGGGATTTTGTTTTTCCGTTTTTATGTTAGCCTATTCATGTGATTGTGACCTCTGACAATAGCCTTCCAAAGCATTCATAATTATTTTACCAATAAATGCAATTAATCCTCAAAATAAAAAGGGGTACTTTCTTTTGGCTTTCAGTTTATTAACTCTGTGGCTTATAAAGATCCGGAAGACTTTGAATCACATCAGCCAGGCAGGATACCTCTCAACAGCACAATTGACTCTGCCGAACTTCACTAATTATTGGCTTCCGACACCCCAAGTATACAATCACGCGTGAAGTACGTTTCATACATGTTGCCAAGTACGCTCCGGAGCGTTCAGAAAGATCAACCGATTCATTTATTTTCGTCATTGAATAAGCTCATTTCCATCGTCTGCTCAATTTTGGAAATCACTTCTTAGAGTTCTGGCACAAATCGTGCTTCCAGTGCTTTCAACGCACACGGTTATGTCGACGGATGTTGATTGAGTAAGGAAGTCACGTTTTCAAAGCTTCTTTGCGAAATTCTTTAACCTAAATTGGCAAACTACCTTTGAATACACCCACAAACTACGTGCCTGCAAGAGGGTTGAAACCATGCTGAACTTTGCTGGTGAAATTGGATCAATTTTCATAATTATGCCTCGTTTTGTACAAATGCTCATGTTCTAATTACTAACTACAGTAATCCAATATTGGTTAGTCCTCAATACTAAGTTCTAACTAACAAGCTGGGTGTCCAATTTACGTATTGTAGGAGCTCAATGAAACACACGAGTCAATTGGGCTCTACTGAATTCACCCTCTTTATTGACGAGCATGCCTGGTATATATACCGGTTAGTGCAGACGGGAGATCCCCTGGGGGATCCCTGAGCGTATCTGCTCAATCACTGTTCGACATGAATTTGTTCACGGTGCTTGAACGAGGCACTACATGGGTTCCCCCACACCGAGACGGAGTGGCGGACGACTCTCCCTCCCACTGCGAGTTGTTGTAGCGGCTGCCTTCAGGCGGTCGATCGAGACTGTCTCTTGCCGACCCTTGACGTCGAGTACGAAGGTCTTTGCGCTGCGACGGAGAACTTTGTAGGGACCCGAGTACGGTGTGTCCAGCGGTCTTCTATGGGCCCCCACTCTGATGAACACCTCTGTTGCTCTGGACAGTGAGGCAGGCACCGCACTGTTTGGTGTGCCGTGGTGGCTTGGGTGCTTTGGCACTTTAGGCGGTGTACGAGCCGCCCCTAGGGGAAGCAGGTCTCCAGGTAACCTTGGTCTGTGTCTGAAGACTAGGTCTGCCGGGGCGGCATCTAAGTCCTCCTTATGCGCCACGCGCAAACCAAGCAGCACCCACGGTAGCTGACCCATCCAATCTGGTCCGGTGAGACGGG
>KB296906.1:16338-63126 GCA_000328365.1 Capitella teleta
GTTTCGAAATAACCTCTCACATCGTTAATCTTTAGTTATAGTTAAATCTCGTTTCAGAAAGAATTTGAAAAAAAAAAAAAAAAAAAAAAAGGAAACGAGAATCGACTTCACAGAAGTCGCTCCTGGATATTTCTAGAAGGATTACGTTTTAATTTAAATTATTTGCGGATTAACTATGCTTACACTATAATTTATAATAACGAGTGGAGTGACGGATTTTATCGCCCGTGAAAGCTGGATTAAGGTGTACTTCTGATGGGAAGAAATCTCAGTATTTGAATTAAGGCAAATCGTCGAAGACCACGTGGTCAGCGTGTTGGCTTTCAGAGGAATAATCGCTGGCCACTAACCTTGTGTCCTGGGTAAAAACAATTTTATTCTGTTTTTATAAAAATGTGATTTTTAATTTGGTTTGCAAGAAAAACCAACACTTTTGAAAATATGTTTGAGCTTCTGACCAATTTATGTTTGAAATTTTCGGGTATGAATGCATGAGTTCATTCATTACATGTGATTCAGTGATTAATAATACTAGTACTCATGTGGTATTAAACTGACAATAATTGTTCTTATCCATACTTTTTTCTTCACTAAATGGAAGAAATCATTATATTCATAATGATTGGTTTTCATAAAACAGCACCAATAATTCAAAATCAGCTTTCATTTCGCTTTAGTTACTTAATTAAGAGGTAGAAGTACACCATTGCTATTTACACCTAGAATAATAAATTGGAATTTATTTCATTTATTTAATCTGATTATAAATGGATTTGATCTCATCCAAGCAATCGTTGGCATTAATATATTCATTGACTATAATTTGTACTTTCAGATCACCAACTTCTTGCTCTGGTGACGAACATCTATCAAGAATTGAGAGGCCGACAAAAGAGGTAAATTCGATCTTTTTATTAACTTCTAATTTTCAGCTGGTTCAGTGTAATGTCACTTGAACCACACGCCATATCCACAAAAACAAATGCTCTTAATTGTTTCGTCACAATTTCTCTTCTAATTCAGATTCAACATGTTTCTCCATCGCCTTCTGTTGGGTGCAACTTTTCTGCTCACTAAACTCCACGGATCTCACACACAAAGTAAGAATATCACGTTGAAGAAATTACCATGACAACGCCTGTCATCTTATGCAGCATTTACGCATAATTTTAATATCTGGTTACTCAACTCTTTCAAGTAAATCAATCATGATGCCATAGCCCAAGAGCCCAACAAACCGCGTGACAGTGATTTACTCAGATTTTGAGATTCGTGGGAATAAGTTCTCAATTTATTTTTATGAGTAACTCTGATTCACAATGCCACCGAATTCGTATTCTTTGCTCTCTACGTGACAGCTGTCCCACCTTTATGTCCTTTAATAACATCCACTCATGGAGCGCGGGCTCGACTTACAAAGGCCACTAAAGAGCCAACAGAAATCGCTCGATTCATGAATGGATTTGCAATGAGTGAGTTATGATGGTGGTCAACATAGTAAAAAAAAAAAAAAAAAACAAAAACAAAAAAAACTAATAATTAAAAAATGTAATATTTATTAATATTAATAGCTATAAATAAACAGTTTTCTCTAATCCCTAGATAACATGCTTGTATGATAGTAAAAAAATACCCCTCCTCAGTACAACAATCAGAAGCAACTATTTACCCTGTGAACAACTGTGTGCTCAGCTGGGTCTAGACCCATATAATTATGCACGTATACATAAAACACACGTAGACTTATAATAACAGAGCTGAAGATCACACAGCTGAGTAGAAGCAGAGAACAGAACAGTGTTGCCCTGTAAATCGTCTGATGTGTTCATTCATTGTACAGGTTGTGATAAGGCCCTTGACCTGGTCATCGTCGCGGACATAGCAGGACCAAACAGCCAATCGGGGAGCGATGATTGGAACTCGATGAGATCTTCCATCGTCGATTTTGTCAGTCGGTTCCGCATCGGACCATCGGACACCATTGTTGCCATGGTTACCTACTCCGACTCAGGCAACATCCAATGGTTCCTCAGCGATGGAACCAGCCAGGACATCGTGCAAGATGGAATCCGTAACATCGAATTCAGCGCTATCAACGAAGTCAACTTGGCGAACGGGCTCACCAAAGTAATCGACAACGTCCTCAACACCAACAATGGAAATCGAGGCAACGTCGATAACATTGTGGTCATCTTCACTGACCAGGATGAGACGATGAACGAGGCGTTGCTATTGTCGGAAGCGGACTACCTACAGGGCAGGGCCACTGTCTTTGCGGTCCTCGTAACAAACCAACCTGACGTTCAGCAGTTCGAAGATCGCATCACGAATGGCCCAGATTATGTCACAAGTGTATCCAGCTTCAGCGATTTAAATAACCACATGTCTGACATAACATCGGATGTATGTGATGGACCGTCTGGGGGTAGCGGAGGGTCTACACCCCCATCTGGGGGAGGAACACCTTCAGGATCAGGAGGAGATGACTCAGGTGAGTAAGGACTCTAAACGAATGACCTTACATGCCATTATTAAACTTCTCAGTATCGTGCAACGAGGAAGTGGATATTGTAATCGTGGCAGACAACTCAGGCTCAAGTTCAGACAAAGGTGACTGGAATGCGATCCGCAACTTCATTGTTGATTTCGTTTCCGAGTTCGACATTGCATCGCAAGCCCGAATTTCCCTTGTCACATATGGGAGCTCTGGAAACTTGGAGATTCAATTGAATGAATTCACGAACGTACAAAATCTCCAGTCTCGCATCCAGGCCCTCTCATACTCTAGCGGCAATGACATCAACCTAGCGAGCGCCTTGACAAAGGTAATCGACGATGCCTTATCGGACAGCCGAGGGCAAAGAGACAGCGCCACCAATCGAGTCCTCATAATAACGGACCAGGAAAGCAACGTGAACCTAGGAAGCATGGAATCTGAGGCGCAGTACTTGAAGGGAAGAGCTGAAATATTCGCACTGGTTATCGACAGCACTTCAGCAGAAACACAAATGCTAGACAAAGTGGCCTCTGGATCGTTATACGTCAAGTATGTTGACAACGTGAATGCCATCAACGGCGCTCGAAGCTCACTTGTATCTGACATCTGCAAAGGGCCAAATTCTGGTAGTGGAGGCGGTGGAGGCGGTGGAGGTGGTGGAGGGGGCACACCCTCACCGACTCCTTCTCCCCCGGTGACAGTTGGTAAGGGTACACAAGAAAACCACTCCCTGGATAATCTAGTCTTCTTTTACAGTATGCTCTGAGGCCCAGCTGGATTTAGCTTTGATTATTGACTCATCAGGAAGTATCACAGAAACTGACAGCGAGAATTGGTCCAAAGTACTCAGTTTTTTAACCACCATAACATCTAGCTTCACCATTGCATCAGATAGAGTGCGTGTTGGAGTTGTGCTATTCAGTGACAACGCCAGAGTGGAATTTACTCTCGATCAGTACACGAATCTGAATTCGGCGAACAACGCCATCAACAATCTGGAGCACATCAAAAGCGGGACGAATTTGGCTGGAGGCTTAGAGTACGGTTACCGTGATATTTTCATTTCGTCCAGAGGAGATCGGTCCGGTGTGCCTAACATAGCAATCGTGATGACAGACGGTGTCCCTACTGTACGTGAGGGTGACACACTTTATGAAGCCTTGCAGCTGAAAAATGCGGGAGTTCGGGTTCTTTGCTTGGGAGTCACGGACAATGTTGACGTCCAACTGCTGGAAGATGTAGCTTCCAGCAGAGACGATGTTTATCTGGTCAACGACTTCGATTCGCTGGGTGGTACATTGGACGATTTGGTAAATATTGGATGCTCAGAGGCAGTGGAATCTTTTCAAGGAAGTAAGCTAACTAAGGTTCTTTTTATCATCTATTTCTCATTATCTCTTTCAATCCAGAATGTTCTGCTAAACTTGACATCGCTTTACTTGTTGATTCATCTGGAAGCATCGAAACATCTGGACAAGGGAACTGGCAACTTGTCAAAGATTTCCTAACAAGATTGGTCGAAACATTTGCGATATCATCTAACTATGTCCAAGTCGGAGCAGTGGTCTTTAGTAACAATGGGGAAATTCAGTTTTACCTGAATGAAAACACCAACTCGGCTTCTGTGACCTCAGCAATCCAAGCTTTGACGTACACTGGAGGAACGACAAACCTGGCAGATGCCTTTATGTTAGCCAATAATGATATCTTCCGTCAGCAGAATGGAGACAGATCCGATGCTAAGAACCTCGCCATTGTAATCACTGATGGGATTTCGACAGAAAGAGAAGGTGACACTATTAATGAAGCCGCTGCTCTCAAAGCCAGAGGAGTCGACATCATCTCGATCGGAGTAACCAACCAAGTTGACGTAGAAGAACTTAAAGCGATCGCCTCCAGTGAGGATAACTACTACACAGTGAACAATTTTCAAGATTTAGATGCTTTAATCCAAACATTGTCGGATAATAATGCATGCTCAGGCGGAGAAGGTGATCATACTGGCAATTTGATATTCTCAAGATTTATTCACTTGTCGTTTCAGTCGTTGGTCCACCAGGAACTAAAGGAGAACAAGGACCTCCAGGGCCACAAGGTCCACCTGGACCAAATGGACCACCAGGCTCGCCTGGACCATCGGGGCCTCCTGGCTCTAGAGGCCCAGAAGGTCCAGAAGGACCTACGGGACCAAAAGGAGATAACGGAGATAGAGGTGCATTACACTTTTGGCTCATGCTTGTGTTGAATACTGCTTGTGAACAGTATTTATTTTGCGTTTGTATATACATTACTTAATGCACATATCTTTCTTTGCATTAGGTCCAACTGGACCCACTGGCCCAGATGGCCCCACTGGTCCCACTGGGCCATCTGGACAAAGAGGAGGTGACGGTTCCCCTGGCCAACCTGGACCCACTGGACCCAGAGGTAAGTACCATGGCTGGACATCACTCCAATGGTAACCTAATCTACCACCTCTAGGTCCCACTGGTGAACCCGGTGAGGGAAGAACAGGTAACACTGGATACACTGGACCTACTGGACCTAAAGGAAGCATAGGCGCTACTGGTCCAACAGGGCAGAGAGGAGATACGGGCCCAGACGGCCCAGTTGGCCCAGATGGTAAAATTCAATTCTGCAAAGTACACACCATGAATGTGATTGCATTCTCTTTGTTCAGGCCGAGAAGGACCCAGAGGGCCTACCGGACCTGGTGGGCCAACAGGAGACAGAGGTCCATCTGGTGATACTGGTTCCACTGGCCCAGCTGGCGAGCGTGGTGGTACTGGTTATACAGGACCGACTGGGCGAGATGGAAGCCGAGGCGATACAGGGCCACGTGGACCAACTGGACCTGAAGGTTGTTAGGGCTAATATTCCTTCTATTCCAGTGTATAATTAATTATCATTGTAATAGGACCTACTGGTCGTTCAGGGCCTACGGGTAGCACAGGGTTCACTGGGCCTACGGGAAAGGATGGCCCATCGGGTGATACTGGAGCAACTGGACGAATTGGTGGTACAGGATTTACAGGACCTTCTGGACCTCGAGGTCTCGCTGGTGAGATTATTGTTATTTTTACTCGATAGCTGTGGGAATAAGTTTGAAAATGCGATTACGTAGAGTCAAAGCTCGATATTGCAAACTCAGATAATTATAAAACTTCCGGAATTTTAGTCCACTCAAATTTCTCCTTACAAAGTAAACTATTTGCCATGATGTGAAGAAGTCCAACTGTGCAAAAAAAAAAAAAGAGAGAAAAAAAAAAGAGAAGATATTGCACTCGTGAATTTTACAAATGCACAGGTCCCACTGGTTCAACTGGAGATGACGGGCGCTCCGGAGCTACTGGCTTTACTGGACCACAAGGATTAAGAGGACCCGAGGGTCCTTCTGGTCGCACGGGTGGCACAGGACGAGAAGGTCCCAGAGGGCCTACTGGTAGCACTGGGTTTACTGGCAAACAAGGTCCTATTGGTGCAACTGGTGAGCATACTTCAGTGTGATATGTGAAATATAGTCTACAAAACATTTCATGTAGGTATTGATGGTCCTCTTGGAAGAACCGGATCAACAGGATTGCGAGGACCAACTGGCCTTACAGGAGCAACTGGATCCCGTGGACCCATTGGTCGAGATGGTTTAGAAGGACCTAGAGGTCCTGAGGGACGTACTGGAGCTACTGGAGTCATAGGAGGCACTGGGTTTACCGGTCCAACTGGTTAGTGATTGTGTTCACGGCATTTAGGTTCTTTCAATGAGTCTTTCTAAGGAAACACTGGTGCCACTGGGAGCCGTGGTTTTGCAGGGCCGATTGGTCGATCTGGAGCAACTGGCCAAATTGGGCGCAATGGTAGAACTGGTGCGACTGGATCGTCTGGTTAATAAAGGCACCAAAGATCCAATGCTAGTCAATAATTTTGTCTTGTTTAGGACCAAGAGGAGCCACTGGTGTTGGGCGAACTGGCTCTACTGGACTTACCGGTCCAACTGGAAGAACCGGAGCTACTGGCAAAGATGGACCACAAGGCCGCTCAGGAGCCACTGGAGAAAGAGGACCTTCTGGTCCAAGAGGTAGGACTGGCAAATTATAATCGAATAATCTTCACAACTTCTTCAACTATTTAGGAGACATTGGACCTGATGGGCCGAGAGGACCTGCTGGTCCAAAAGGTGATGTTGGATCCACAGGTGGAACTGGCTTTACAGGTCAAAGTGGCCCCACCGGGGCTACTGGTCGGGAAGGCCCAAATGGAAGGACTGGGTCAACTGGTTTTACAGGTCCTCGAGGGCCTCAAGGAAATCCGGGTGAGATATTTGTACATGCACTTGTAGCCATTACGAATGACTTACTCTATATTTTGTTTTAAAGGTCCGGAAGGCCCAGAAGGAAGGGAGGGCCGCACTGGAGCCGCTGGAGAAAGAGGAGCCACTGGTCCTGAAGGCAGAGAGGGCCAACCAGGTCCCACGGGATCCACTGGTCGCAGTGGTCCTGAAGGAAAGGTTGGCGGTACTGGACCTACTGGAAGGGATGGTCGAACAGGTGCTACTGGAGATCCTGGAAGAGAAGGACCCCGTGGAGAAATTGGTCCTGATGGGTCAACTGGAAGATCAGGGGCCACTGGAGAGAGAGGGGCAACCGGAGATAGAGGACCTACAGGACCCACTGGAGACCGAGGTTTTACCGGAGCAACTGGCAAGTTACAACTAACGATTTTAAATCCATAATTTACGTCTGTTTGTTGCAAACATCAGGTCGCGAGGGTCCTGAAGGACGAGTGGGGGCAACTGGTGATACTGGTCGTACAGGTGGAACTGGGTTCACTGGGCCTTCTGGACCGGAGGGTAGACAAGGGCGAACAGGAGCTACTGGTCTTCAAGGCAATAGAGGAAGATCAGGTATGTCTGTGTTAGCTATAAATTCGACTAATTATTGCGAGGGACATGCGAAGAGTAGATAATAAAATTGAATATTATTGTACAGGTGCAACCGGGTTTACTGGTCGAGATGGGCGTACTGGAGCCACTGGATCACGTGGTCAAACTGGAACGACAGGTCTCAGGGGTATTGATGGAAGAACTGGAAGCACAGGACCAACTGGAAGAGATGGAAGAAGCGGAGCCACAGGACGGGTTGGAGAACCAGGAAATGACGGAAGACCTGGTAAATTACCCGGCAAAAAATTGACATCTGATATTACCGCTTTATTATATTATATAGGTGCTACTGGAAGGTCTGGAACGAATGGAAGAGATGGGAATCCAGGAGCACCTGGAGCAACTGGAAGGAGTGGTGCCACTGGACCCACCGGTATAACTGGAGCAACTGGCCGAGCAGGACGTGAGGGCAATGTTGGCAGGACGGGTGGAACAGGAGCTACCGGGATTGCTGGAAGAACAGGTAATACAATTTTTTTATGGCTGATCATTGCATGCGTGTTTATTTCCTAGGAGCAACCGGTCGAGAAGGTCCGCAAGGTAATGAGGGCCCGAGAGGCCCGGATGGAAGATCTGGTGCCACTGGAGTTGCCGGCCGCTCAGGAGCAACTGGTCGCAATGGACAAACTGGATCAACAGGCAGAACGGGTGCAACAGGTAGAGAGGGTGCAGATGGTAGTCCTGGACCAGAAGGTATGTTTGGTCTGATTTATCGATACATTTGAAAAAGTTGAATCAAATACAGGTCGGCAGGGTAGAACTGGTGCCACTGGCAGTTCAGGTGTTCAAGGCAGAGATGGTCGCACTGGTGCAACAGGTTCCTCCGGAAGAAATGGAGACACTGGCGCTACTGGACAGCAAGGTAGAGATGGTCGTACCGGTGGGACTGGGCCAACTGGACAACGGGGTGAAGACGGACGCCCAGGTGCAACGGGACGCACTGGCGTGGGACGGACAGGTGCTACTGGTCGCGAGGGAGCAACTGGTCGGGAAGGTCCTGAGGGTCGCGAGGGAAGACCCGGTGCTGATGGTTTTGATGGAAGGGATGGAAATGATGGACGCACTGGTGCAACCGGGCGAACTGGAGCCACTGGTCCCCAAGGTACGCCGTATTCACATGCAATGTTCAATCTCCAGCATTTTCCTTTTCAGGCATTGGCCGGACGGGATCTACTGGACCCGCTGGTCGAGATGGTTCAACTGGACAACGTGGAATCACTGGTCAGTTTTGACTCTCTGACTTTTAAAGAATAACATGTACTAATTAATCATTGATTGATCATCAGGTGCTACAGGACAGGACGGTAGAGTGGGAGCAACCGGGGCAGTTGGTCCTGCTGGAGAACCTGGAAAAGACGCAGGGGCTCTTTGTTAGTGCGACACGGGTGTGTTCGTTACATTGATGACATTGCTTTACGGTTTCAGCGACATGCTCCCTTAATGAATGTCAGTATAACAACGGAGGTTGTGAGCAAGTGTGTATTGACACGTATGACAGCTACTACTGTGGATGTAACAGTGGATATGTGTCAAGATCGGATGTCAGGTCTTGTGCAAGTGAGTACAGACTGCAGTATGCTTAGCTTGTGTTATGCACACCGTTCTCCAACAGAAAGCTCCATCTGTTCTGCAGCAAATGCTGATATCGTGTTCCTCATCGATAATTCCGGATCCATCAAAGATAACAATCCCGATGATAACAGCTACGATAATTGGGAGCTCATGTTGGATTTCATTATTGATATTATCGACAGTCTAGACATTGGCGAAGCTCGAACCAGAGTAGGACTTGTCCGCTTTTCTAACTTTGGCAAAAATGAGTTCTACCTAAACACATTCTTTGATAAAAACGAAATGAAAAATGCTGTCCGCAACATGGGTTATGATGGAGGTACTACGAATACGTACGATGGGCTGCGACTTTTGAGACAAGACCAGTTTATATCTAGCAGAGGAGACCGGGCTGTTTACAAGAACATTGCAATCATAGTCACTGACGGTAAATCGACCGTGGACCCCGAGCTTACTGTCCCGGAAGCGGAGTCTGCTAGAAATGATGGTATTGAGATTTACGCAGTTGGCATCACACCTGCTATTAACGTCGAAGAACTGAAAGCGATTTCATCACCACCACAAGTTGTGAACCAAAATTACTTCTTGAGTGAAGATTTTCGAGGCCTTGAAGCCGTAAGAGAGACACTTGGCCGTGCAGCGTGTACTGGCGCTGTATCAGATTGCTCGACACTCATAGCCGATGTTGTACTATTGCTTGACAGCAGTTCGTCCATCGGCTCTGGGGATTACGATCGCATATTAGAGTTTGCTGAAGATCTGGTTCAAGAGTTGGTTGTATCTGAAAGTGCTGTGAGGGTTGGTTTAGTGCGCATCAGCAGCAATGCACAAAACATCTTCTATCTGAACTCTTATGACTCTGGATCGAGAGTGCGAGAAGAAATTCGTTTTCTTGGATATGTCGGCGGTGATAGAAACATCGCTGATGCTCTGTTTAAGATGCAATTTGAACAGTTTGTTGCTAATCGAGGAGCTCGCACGGGGGTCCGTAAAATTGGCATCCTGATTACTGGAGGCGCAGCCAGCTACGATTCTAATTTGGTGGAAGAGTACGCAATGAAGGCTCAGGAAGATGGCATCGAAATGTTTGCAGTTGGCGTCACATCTTCTGTGTCAGAGTCTCAATTGAGCGCCATCGCTTCCCATCCACACGTCAGAAATGCCAGGTACTGGATAGTTGACAGATTCAGCGATCTCCGGGACTTCGTTGGGGCTGTGATGCAGTATGTGTGTCTTGATCATCTCTGTAAGTCTGAACTTTGTTTTCTTCTTTGCGTGAGATCATGTCGTTCTCTACAGCTCAATACTGCCGATACACTAGCCTCGGAGGTCTACAGTGCTTCTGCCCATACTCTGACTGCGATGTTCGGCCTCTCAACGCCACTGACTGCATAGGTAACCGAGATCATTGCCACCATTTATATATTCCTTCGCTATCCCGTGCATTACAGACATAAATGAATGTAACGTCGACAACGGTGGATGCACTCACCAATGCCGCAACCTCGCCGGTGGATACGAGTGTCAGTGTGACAGCGGTTATAACTTGGGAAATGACCTCCGTACATGTCTAGGTATGTATGCAGATGTTCATCTCAACTCGTACTAACGCGTTTGTGCAGATACTGACGAATGCAAGGACTCGAGAATCTGTAGCTCCTCTGAAATCTGCACCAACACTTACGGCAGTTATTACTGCCTCCAAGTGAACTGTAAGTGATTGATTATGACAGGAAAAAAAGCATCTAAATATTGACGTTCTTCAATCCACGCAGATGCTCTTGGCTTTGCGGCTAGCGATCCCGCGGAGGCTGCCCCTGCCGCAATGTCCCAGACAGCCACCATCGGCGTTGCGTCAGTCCTATCCTCTGTGATGACTGTCGCTCTCGTCGGCGTCGTCATTCTGGCGATCAGACAGTTCCGTCGTCGCCATGGCAACCAGCAGCAACCTGATGATGCGTCCAGTTCGGGAGCATCTAACTTCGGTTGCGATACCAGATCCATCGGGTTCAATTCTATTCATTCCAAGTTCTCAGCACCTATGAGCTTCACCGTTTCAGATTCTTAATCAGCTTGAGATTCAATTTTGTTGCTGTGGTTGTGCACTCATTCTGTTATGTTGTTTTTTTTTTCTTCTGTTTTCTTGTATTGTTCCAAATGCAACCTAGAACTTCTACATAAAGTACGTAGTTTATTCCTGTGAAGTCTCTCTTCATTTACGTCGTTGGGTGCTGCTATTAGAGATGAGTTAATACATCAAAATGACGACGTGGGTCGGATAGCAGTTCCAGACCTTCGTCGATTGCGTTCCTCTTATTCTGCCTCGCATTCTCATTCTTTAGCAGTTCTGTTCATTTAGATACTTTTGAGGAGATATTGAATAAGTGCGTTATAATTATACTCGTAATGGTGAGATAAACTGTGCATCACCAAAGAAAGCGTTATGATTACTTACGTCTTACTTTAGTTGCCGTACCCAGTATGTCGTTGTCGACCAGTCCTCATCACCAATAGCCCAAGTAGCTCAGGAGTGCCCCAGGAAGCGTTATTGCCTTAACTCTTATTTCTTCTCTTCATGAATGACTTGTGTCACAGCCTCTCTGCAAGTACCAGCCTCTCCCACCCTGACTGTCACCCTGAAGCACTTGTTTATGCAGATGATCTGATGATGCGACCCAGCTCTTATCTGCACTGCTATCGAAGAAGACCTGCTAATTGCAGTCAAATGGGCAGACATTTGGGGTATGCGCTTCAATGCAAGCAAAACAGTGGCCATGTTCATCTCCCGCACAACCACCACTCAACCGCCCATAACAGTGGCCGGCTCCACTCTCGAGTACAGCTATGAGCAGCGTCATCTGGGCTTCATTCTAGACAACGCCCTCAGCTTACATGCACACGTCAATGCGCTGACTCGGAAGGGAGCAACAGAGGTGTTTCTTCTCCGACGGCTATCATACAAAGTCAGAAACTGGGATCTGCCATTAAAAATTTATAAAATGTATGTGAGGCCGCATCCCGAGTACGCCTCTCCTGCTTGGGCCGCTCTCACAGCCACACAGACTGGGCTATTAGAAAGCCTGCAACGCAGAGCCATACGGATCATTCTCATCCTCCCTCGAACTCATCACATCATCGACGCTGACTACGCAGCCCTCAACGTCACATCCTTAGAACATCGCCGAAAAATTCGCCCTCGCCTGCTTCATGTTCAAGCTATATAGCAACCGTCTCCCTCGCAAGCTTTCCAAATATAAACCAGTGCCACATACCAACCCACATATTACGGGGAACTATGTTTTGTGTGCCTCATATGTGACTCACCCGCGCCTTCGCCTTCTGGACCGTTCACCTTTCATCTTTGGACTTAAAAATCTCAACTTCATTTCATCTGCATTTTATTCACTTCCGGACATTTCATCTTTCAAAACATCTCTCCGCAATTCACTCTCTTACATGCCACTCGCGCACATTTGTTTCTAAAATAATTTGCACATTTCGACCTGTCAAGATATGACATCACTGAATAAAAAGATTTAAAAAAAAAAAAAAAACCTAATAAAAAATGACAAACAGTGTTTTTCTGGAAGTAACTCATTGAATTGAAGCGAGTGTCACTGCTAAAGTGTATCGGGACACATGTTGAATGACTATGCAAAGCGAGTTTGCAATCCTCGGTGGGCTATGGCCAAAAAAGCCTTCAGATTTCATGCCTCACCAAGTGGACCAATGAATGTTTAATTTGACGTAATTTCACAGAGGATATGGGTCTAAAAGAAAATCGTGCCGACAATGTGAAGAACTCACACTACTACACGGAATGTTCGGGGAAAGAAACACCGTCATCGACTCGACGGTGCCAGATTTTAAATAATATTCCTAGTATAATCAATTCATAACATATAATTGATTTTCACAGCATTTTTAAGTTTACACAATATACAAAGGTATAAATTTGAAACGGAGGCAGATAAAAACTGACGAGTCAAGTTGTTTTATTAGTCATAAGTTGAGGTTCAAACGTAGAATGGCACATTAAGAATACAGAGAGATATGCAGGTAAATATATCAATCGCAAAGCTTCTATGGGACAATGCATGTATCGAGCATCCTGGGCATGACATTTACAGCGGAGCTTGTTCGATCACTATGCAAATGTATTCATTGCGCATTACCGGTATGCTAATGAAGCCATGGTTTGATGACGAGGCTCATTAAATAAGGGATCTTGAAGATTTTTTCCAGGACTGTTACAGGCAATAGCATCGCATGACGTATAATTTGGGAGTCAAATACATGAACACAGAATTTAAAGCTTCTTTGGAGGATCGAAAGTGGTACAGATATCACAAAAACAACAAAAACAAGGAAATTATGGCGTTATTAGAATTACATTAGTCACCTATCCGACTATCGCTTGATGTGGAATTTCCCCAACCATTCCAATAGGTCCATTTGAATGTTAGGTTGTATCTACAATAAATCTACAACGCAGGTACATGGTACTTCACATCCATTGCACGTGGTACTGGGGTTAAATAATAAAGCTATAATTATAAAATGCATACACTGGTTACTCCAAGGCTCCATTCGTGTATTCATGAAGGACATCGGTATCGTTGTTGTGACTGCTGACGGACGAAACCATGGAGAGTTTCGAACTGATGGAGTCAAACTTGTTTGTGGCTCCCTTCGCCGCTTCGATTCCAGCTTCTCCACCGGTGTACATGCCGGCTGACTGGCGGAGGTTAGAGTTCAAATGACCGTTGGTGTTGCGCCGTTTGCACGTGACGACCACGACAACAATGAGGATGATGTTGATGATGCACATGATGAAAGATACCAAACTGAAAGACTCTGACAACTTCCGTGACAGGAAGCCATCTGCTCGTTCGCCTAGTTTCTCGATTGCAATCACTGGAAGAATCAAGAGGTCAGCGGATCACCGACAGAGTAGGAATAGAGAACTGACCTTCGCATGTATGCATGTCGGCAGCAAGAGCGAAGCCTTCATGACATGCACAAGTGAAACTGCCATCTGTGTCAATGCACATATGCTGACAGCCACCGTTATCCTCTATACATTCATTTGCATCTGTGGAAAAGTTTGGAGTTTAATAAGAATGCTATGAATAACGATCGAAGATGTGACATACTTTCACAGGTACTGCCATTCATGGGTCGTACATGGTCCTTGGTGTAACAGAAGCACTGTCTGCCTCCGTAACCAGTGTTATGGCAATGCACCACACCTGTTGGGAACCACAGAGTCATTTTAATCATAAAACAGCAAATCAAAATTCAAACCTGCTTGAGGTATTGAGCAATCCTCCTTGCGATGCTTCGCGATGTCCCTAACAACGCCAGATACCAAATATTGCAGCTGCTCGTAGTTGGAAGTGAAGTGAGCTTGTTCGTAGGAAGCAATGTTTTGAGTGAGTGCTTCGTTTGCACCATCAATTCCAATTGCAATCAAATGCGTCCCTTCTTGTTTAACCTGCTCAGCTTGATCGATTGAACTCTCATAATCAGCATTACTGTGGCTGATAATGACAGCAACATTTGGTGCAGAAGTTCTATCTTCGCCAGTGAAAACCTGTTCCCGGAGTATTCGAATACCATTGGCTAGTCGTGCCTCTTCGTCGACTGTTGCTAATGCCTCCACTGCCCTTGCCACCGAGTTGGATCGGGAGAATCGTTGCAATGGAATCTCAACTTCTGCAGACTGTGCAAACTTGATGACAGCCACGTTGTCTGTATCTACGCCCATGCTGAGTTTGCTGACGACAGCGTTGATGAAGGACAGCACTTGCTGCCATTGTGAGTTGGTCATTTGCCATGATGATGCGTCCACTACAAAGGCTACGTCAGCCTGGTCATGGCACACTGCTTCTTCGCTTGCTGTAATTGAATCAGTCTGTCACTCATTGCATTGGTGGTCATCGAATGGTTACCATGACATGGGATATCTTCTGGAACTGGAGAGTATCCAGCATGACACACGCAGTAGTAACTGTCGTAGGTGTCATGGCATTCGTGTTGACATCCTGCTTTGTCATCCAGGCACTCGTTTAACCCGTCACCACCTGTTTTCACCACGGAAACTTTCACAATCTATCTATAAGAATCGATAGACTCACCAATGATGGAGCCATCGTCGCTTTCAAGAGTGTTGACTAACTTTTCATCTTCGTCAAAGGCGCCTATAATAGAACACATCCTGAAGTGAAATGTCCGGAATGAACAGAAAACAAATACTCACGGAACAAAAGTCCAGCAGCCACAACGCCTAAAATTATGGATAATTGTAAACTTGTGCAATCAAATAAATATGACCCTTCATACCTGGGGCTCCCGTCGCTCCAGTTGCGCCAATTTCTCCAGTAGATCCAGTGGCTCCATTCTCTCCCACGAAACCTGTTGCTCCACGTCCTCCAGCAGGGCCAATATCACCCTTTTCTCCCTGAGGACCCGTGTACCCAGTTGAACCCAAGTCACCCTTAACGCCTTCTGGGCCAGTGGCTCCTCTCTGACCCTGAGAACCGACTTCTCCCTTTTCACCTTCTGCACCAGTAGACCCTCTTGGGCCTGTAGGTCCACGTGGACCTCGTTCACCAGCCGGGCCCACAATTCCTTGCGGACCCATGGCTCCTGTGACACCAGCCAGACCCTGTGGACCTCTTGGACCTGTGTCGCCATCTCTGCCAATTTCTCCTTTCTGTCCCTTGTCACCAGTCCTTCCTCCTTCTCCAACTCTACCTTGAGGGCCAGAAGCTCCCTGATCTCCCTTAGCGCCTGTTGGCCCAGCAATTCCTGTTGCTCCGCGAGGTCCAGTTGCTCCTGCAAGTCCACGGGGACCAGTGGACCCTTTGCTACCAGTGTCACCCCGTGGGCCTGAATTTGTAATTCGTAGCACAACTTGACATTAATTGGTCACACCCGCATACCTGTGGCACCTGTAGAACCTGTCCGTCCTTCATTACCGCGCAAGCCTGTAGCACCTGTAAATCCTCGAACTCCCTGAGGACCTGTGTTGCCCGTAAATCCTTGGAGCCCTCTTGGTCCGGAAGGCCCCGTGCTACCAGTTGATCCTAGATCGAGCATTAGGATTACAATAAGGTTCATTCATCCAAGCCTGAATGTACCTGTTTTCCCTTCTCTTCCTGTATACCCTGTAGACCCTGTCATACCACGGATTCCGGTAGCTCCAATTCGTCCTGATGGTCCGGTGAATCCAGTGGCTCCAGTCTTTCCATCACGTCCCGAAAATCCAGTGGCTCCCGTTCTACCGTCAGGTCCTTCACGTCCGGTGAATCCTGTTGCTCCTGTCCTTCCATCTCGTCCTTGCTCTCCCTCGGCACCTCTTGAACCAGTTGCACCAGTGCGTCCATCACGTCCTGAGAATCCAGTGGCTCCAGTTTTTCCAGTGGCCCCTGTTCAAAGGTGGTTCATATAATATGCAAATATATTTATGCAAGGATTCTTTGAAATGGATTCATACCACAAACAAAAAAGATGAAAAAAAATAGCTTTTGAAATCACCTACAAAAACGACAATTAGAATGCTTACCAGTTCTTCCATCTCGTCCATCAAGACCACTTCTCCCAGTTGCACCAGTTCTTCCTTCACTTCCTCTTGCTCCTGATGAACCAGTAGCCCCAGTTCTTCCAGAGAATCCTGCAAAACAAATAATCCTGCAAATTACAATCAATGCCTTTATCTACATTACCTGTAGCTCCCGTAACTCCTCCAGGGCCACTAGGTCCAGTCCATCCGGTTGCACCAGTTCTCCCAGGTGTTCCATCAAATCCTCTGCTGCCTGTGGCTCCTGTTCGTCCAGTTGAACCAGTGCGTCCTATTTTGCAGAGAAAATTGAAACCATACGCTTGAATCGTGTATTAAAACCCACCATCTCTTCCAGGGGATCCAGTAGAACCAGTCCTTCCATCTCTTCCATCGAATCCAGTAGCTCCCGTTGAGCCATCACGGCCGTCACGACCTGAGAATCCGGTAGCTCCCGTATGGCCCTGTCTTCCAGTTGCACCTGTATCTCCTTTTGATCCTGCAAACGACATGTGATAGTTTTAACCTTGCTGCTTGTACTTTTTATGCCACTCACCAGGTCCACTATTTCCATCGCGACCTGCTGGTCCTGTTGGTCCAGTAGGTCCAGTGGCTCCAGGTCGACCATCTCTTCCAGTTGCTCCAATGCTTCCATCCAATCCGTCTCTTCCATTAAGCCCATTGCGACCAGTTGCTCCAGTTCGCCCTGTAGAATGTAAGGACATTTCATTACAGCCACTGATATAGTGTCATTGGTGATCACCTTCGCTGCCGTCGTTTCCAGCTCGCCCTGTTGGACCAATTCGACCAGTAGCTCCAGAGTCTCCTTTATCTCCTTTCGTGCCTGATCCACCGGTTGCATCTCTTCCATCTCGTCCAGCGTCACCTTTCTGTCCCTTTGGACCAGAAGAACCTGGGGAAATAAACTAAATTTCTGCGATTCGTAACTTCTCAAATCACCCACCAGTTGCTCCTGTGAATCCTCTGTTTCCAGTGGCGCCCGTTCGTCCGGAAGTTCCAGTTGCACCCGTTCGTCCAGTTGCACCGTTAGGGCCTGATGGTCCACGGAATCCTGTAGCACCTGCTGGTCCCTGAGGTCCGCGGGAACCAGGGGCTCCCGTCCTTCCTGTAGGACCCTCGTTTCCCCTGGGGCCAGTCGCTCCAGCACGTCCGGTATTTCCTGTTGCTCCAGTCCGTCCGTCAGAACCACTTCTTCCAGTGGCTCCCATAAAACCACGTTCCCCTGTTGCTCCAGGACCACCATCCCTGCCTCTTGAACCACTTGCACCAGTAGCTCCAGTTCTACCAGAGGACCCAGTTCTACCCGTACTTCCAATTTCTCCTTTGTTGCCAGGGCTTCCGCGGCTTCCCGATGCGCCAGTCGAACCAGTCAATCCTCTGGACCCATCTCTGCCGGTGGCACCTGCAATCAAAAGCACGTCAATAAACGTAAATATTAAAACGCTTATAGACAAACCTGTGTTTCCAATGGTACCCTTCTGACCCTTAGCTCCAGATGAACCCCTCGGTCCAACAGGACCAGTAGATCCTGGACCGCCTGTTTGACCAGTGGCTCCAGTTTGACCACTCACACCTTGAATTCCTTGAGGACCAGTATTACCAGTTTGGCCTATTATAAATCTTGTTTAAAACATCTCAATTATGCGAGTAAACAAGACACTGACCAGTCGCTCCAGCACGTCCAGTATAACCAGTTGCACCCGTGCGACCGTCCCGACCAGAAGGTCCAGAGGGTCCAGTTAGACCTCTTGGACCAGTTCCTCCTGTGGAACCAGTCTCACCATTGCGACCATCAGCACCTTTTGGTCCACTGGCACCTGTCATGTGTAATGAGTTTTCATATGCTCATATGCATATAGAATCTAACCAGTTGCTCCTGAACGTCCGGTTGCGCCCTGTCTTCCATCAGATCCTCTAGGTCCAGAAGAACCAGTCGCACCAGTTCTACCAGCTGGTCCAGATGGACCACTTCGGCCTATGGCGGGATTTTTATTTATATAACACAAGCAGTTTAATCCCTCTCTTACCTGTAGCTCCCAGTGACCCAGTAGCTCCTCGAGGGCCAGACGATCCCGTGGCTCCTGCATCTCCTCTGGATCCCTTATCTCCTCTGGATCCTGTATAACCAGTTGCGCCGGTTTGCCCACTGATTCCTGTATGACATCTGTGTTGAAAACATTGAATCGTTGATTTGTGTTGAATACCTTGTTCTCCTGTTGGTCCACTTGGTCCCGTTGATCCCTGGTTTCCTCTGGACCCGGTTGGACCTCGCTCTCCCTTGATTCCCTGTGATCCTGAAGCTCCAGTGGCTCCGCGGTCTCCAGTTCTCCCAGTGGCTCCTGAAGAAGACGAGCAATGACGATGCAATTATAAAATATCAAGTTTCCATGATCTGATAACTCACCCTGTATTCCGGATCTTCCAGTAGCACCAGTCATTCCATCTCTCCCAGTTGATCCCGTAGTACCAGGTCTCCCAGTATATCCAGTAGAACCCATCCTTCCGGTTGCTCCATCTCGTCCTGCTGGGCCAGATGGGCCACTGGGACCAGTGAATCCTCGGTCCCCAGGTCCTCCTCTAGGCCCAGATGCTCCAGTGGCTCCAGTTTGACCAGGTCTTCCTGAATAGTAGACAAAAATGATATTGGTGTAAAAATGGATCAGAATGCTTCATTCTATGATGATAGTATTGCTATCAGAAAACACTACGTACCATCAGAGCCACTTCGTCCTGTTGCTCCTGTGCTTCCAGCAACTCCAGTACGACCATCTCGACCAAATGGTCCAGTAGCACCAGTTCGTCCAGTCGGTCCCATCGATCCTGTAGATCCAGTTGGACCCGTTGGGCCGGTCATCCCTATTGATAAGTATTTCGTTATCATATATTTCAGCTCATCCCGTGCCCCACAAACCGGTGCCGCCTGTTGGACCATTTGGTCCTCTGAGTCCCGTGGCTCCAGTAAAGCCTCTGTCTCCTGTCGCTCCAGTGGCTCCTGGTCCCCCATTACCTCCACTTCCTCCACTTCCGGGCTCTCCTTTGAGCCCCTGGATTCCCTGCTGACCTTTGTCACCCTTTGCACCAGTAATTCCTGCAAATGAAAGCATACAAACACCCTTGGTATATACAATGGACCCACAAGTACACGTACCAGCAAGACCTCTGCGTCCATCAGCGCCAGTTCGTCCAGTGGGACCAATTGGACCAGTACTTCCCGTTCGTCCTGTGGGGCCGGTAGATCCAGTACCTCCTGTGAAACCTCTATCACCGGTGAATCCAGTCGCTCCGGTTTGTCCTGGAGCTCCAGGACTTCCTCCTTCGTACGAAGGAGTTGTGGTGACAATTGGACCCAGGGTGCCTGGAGTTCCGATTTCACATATATTCGCCACGACATTCTCAACCAATTCAAAAAGTCCCTCGAAGGTAGAGCTGAGGAAGTAGTCTTGGTTTCTTTCATGTGGAGAACTCGCAATGTAGGCGATTTCTTCGATTTCGTTGTAAGCAGTCGAAGTCACTCCAATTGACCTCGTGATAATGCCGGCGGCGTTAGCTTCCCGGGCCGCATCGATGATGTCATCTCGGTCTTCATAGTTGGACTGACCGTCGGTCATCACGATGGCCACGTTTCGAACGTCTGAGCGGTCGCCCCGTGAGTAGACAAACTGTTCTCTGCGGAGTGCGACCAGGGCACGCTCCGTGTTGGTTCTGCCTCCCATTTGGGTCAAACCTCTGATGCGGTTTGTAATGTCAACTTTTCGCTCGTAGGTATTGAGGAAGAACTCGTTTGTGACATCGCTGCCGTATTGAATGAATCCTATTCTTGCACCATTTGGACCAGGGTTGAGCAAGTCAACAACGCGAGCCATGAATTCCAACATGTTGTTCCAGTCGACTCTACCAATGCTACTTAACGAAATCGAACCATCGAAAACGAAAACTAAATCGACGATACATGCTAGAGAAGACAGAAAGCGTGTTAGAGAGAAGGGCATTTGGATGTGTTCACCTACTTTGCTGTGCTTGGGAGACCGAATTCGATAGAAGAAAAGCTGCGACGAAGAGGGCAATGACCTCCCTGGAGGAGCCCTTGAAGACCTTCATCATTCCACACGTCAGTGAAGTGAGGTCGAAATTAAACCGGGATTCCCTTAAGAGAGAGAGAGAGAAAAAAAAAAGAGAAAGAGTGAGAGTGAGAGCAAATTATCAATATTCCAACTTGATAGTTTGAAATAAAATTGGCAGAGAAAGCAAATCTGCGTTAACCGTGAAAAGGTCAAAGCACAAATAATTAAGTTTGTTTGTATTCTGCTTTTTACAAATTCTGGTTTCATTCATGCTCCAAGTCAGGAAGGTCACCAACTACTTATGTTCTTATAGTCACTATATCTTCAGTTATTAGATTTTAATCTAAGGAAGACTTTTGTGGAACCGTGAAAGATAAATCTACTGAAAGCATGCCAGGTATTGCTAGAGTACTCGAATCATTGACCTGTCAGAGAGGTTTTTTTCCTCCTACATTGTAATGTTTGCGATGGCATGTCGATGTAACCTTGACAGACAATTTTTTCTCAGCAAGTTGAATGAATTAAAACATTGATACATGAACGTAGTGAAGGAGCATGTCCTCATCTAAGGTGACGCTACTGCGTTTCGGGTTTATCGGCCTGATGCTGGTTAGCTTTGCATTCAGCTTTTATTGGGATGCAGCGTAGGATATGCTTCGCTGATCGGCAACAATGTTGCCATGGCAGGCTAAGATTTAATCCTTGTTAAAACGACTTATAGCGGTTGTACACTCAAATAAGGGGGCTTAAACTTGTTTACTAGACATGCATGTATGAGTTCTTCTTCTAACACGACAAAATCTTCAGTTACGTTACCCCCTTTCTTAAAAAAAATATAGTATTCGCGGCTAAAGAGAAACCGCAATGTAGTAATTTGCTTACTGTCACGATTTTAAGAGAGAGAAAAAAAAGACAGAAACCGCGCCCCCTCCTCGTATACAGGTCAGACGGGGCCAAACCCTACAATAGATGAGTTGCTTCCATTATCCATACACCTGATCAGAGAAAGCCTGAAGCACGTATATACACATGTGTAATGACCAATAGATGAATGTCTGAATTCTGCGTGGAATGCCTCTGACTTCACAAAGCAAGAAGCCTCCAGCAAGTCGTTTGTCGAGGAGGATTCACTCGTCATCGTGATGGATGCATACTTGTTGGCTTAAGAGAAAAACATGTTTGATGACCTCTCGATAATATTAGATACATGTTGCCACTTGATTGAACACTGTGTATTTTCAATTTATGTTGGCCCTGAGCTCGCATAATTTTTTTTACACGATATACATATGTATCGGGTGTTTATTTCGGTGTGTTTTTAATGCGCAACAACTTTCTCAAGTACAATCAGTTAATTTTAAGTATGGAAATAACAATTTACTTACTACGCAATATTATCCTGAGGATATGCTAAGTTTTCTTATGCTCAAATGACCATCGTTAATTGTGCACTCTCAATGCAGAGAGGCATCCGCAGGTGTATATGTATATTTCAGAATAATTGAGTCCTATCTGCAATGACTTTCATCCATTCAGATTTTGGGTGAAAGCAATGCCCATTTTTCCTACTTTCCTCTTTCATTTTTCCCTCTTTCGTGCACGAGGGGCGTTTTCGCAACCCTGATATTTCGAAGTAATCTCCCACAGCATTTAAAATGAAAACATATAAAACTGAAAAAAATAAACTCCAACACAAACGAACGCGTACTAAATAACCGCAGCACAGACTTAATCCATCCACTGGTCATTACGTGCTAATCCAAGTGAGGTACAGTGGTCCTTACCTGAGTTCTGAGCAGCGGTGAATGCAGTTGCGATCAGATTGCAGCACTCATATCTAGCCCGAATGAGTGATCCGGGAGTTACGAACAGGTGTCCTCAGGGGCGGTTCAAGTCAGGGTGCGGCCGTAGGACACGGTGATGCCACAGTGCAACTGGTATGTCGACAGCTCAGTGGGGCCAGACTAAATCAGCCATCCATCGAAGAGGCATTCATACTCACGGCATCAGCAGCCAAGCGTGGAGATGCTTGCTTCTGCAGCACGAAGGAGATATCTGACGGTGTTCACGCTTGCGTGGCTACGAGGGAGGGGTCTCTCTACCCAAACCCTAATACTTCCCCGGGGGTGCTGTCAATTCATGTTTTCTAGGCACGTAGTGAGCTCTACTACTTTATTGTTCTTGACATATATGCTAAGTGGGTTATCATCCGAAGGGTGGTAGCCTTCTAGGTTCGTGGAGCACTTGGGACATGGGGCATAGGGCGTAGCTGGGCGGAAGAACTCGCAATAAAAACCAACAGCCTTGACTTGGCTAGTAGTCAAGCCACTTGGGGTATAATCGGCCTCAACGTAGTAGGATTTATTGACTTGGTACCCTTTTAAAATAACTCATAAGAATGCATTTTAAAGAGGGTTTCATTGCCATTTGCATGTTTGCCATGTAGAACACGGTATGTGCCACGCATAGACATATTTGTCAGTAACATGTGTGGGAACGAACTGCTATAATATCAGTTGGTATCTGATTTGATGCTAGTTGATCCAAGTTGATAATTCTTATCATGATTTCCCATTATCTGGGGTTTCGTGCATTTTAAGGTGCTCGACTTAAACACCCCTATTTTTTCGGTCAACGCGGGTGAGTGTCAGGTGAGTGGATGAATGTGAATAGAGAAATGTCCTTCGCCAAATATACCTGCGTCAAAGTGGTTTGAAAAAAAAAAAAAGACACAGCAGTGCCCGAGAGGTCATCAGGGTCACCTCAAAATTAGTGTGTTGTGAGTGACGTCACTGGAACTATTTGAAATACTGTTATTCAAAGGTGTCACGAAAGGTCAACCAAAGCTGCTGCGTAATAATTATGTGTTTCTTTTCACATAAAACTTGTTATTCAAATAAGGCATGCACACGTGTGCTAGTTTTAGCTTCGTGATTAAACAAATCCTTGACACTATCCAGAAGTCTTTGTGGGTTGGTCGTTAGCTCGTTGCTCAATAACTTCCGTCCGTGTGACACTCCTTTAATTGATTGATTTTTGCATATCTTGGTTTCCCATATTCTCCATTTTCCTATCTAGAGAGGAATAATGCCTTGTAGCTTGTTAGTCAACAAAGGACTACCTCAAACGCTACAGGCACATAACAGATGATGCATGAACCCCTACATGTAATTCAAACAGAATAATTAATACGGTGGGTCACATGAATATTATACGACAATTTCGTGCATTAGTACGTTATGTTATAACACTCAGTGAATCTGAGTCCTGCCTCGCCAGCCTCGCGCATTCGAGTGACTAAACCAATGAACTCGTAGAAACTACTGGATGTGTGTAGAAATCGACGGAGGAATTGCGTGGAAATAGTTATCATGGTGGGTGAGATTAGACATGATGCGCGTCTACATTTCAAGATTGGAACTCGGAATGGGCGGCGAACAGTGAGCTCAGCATCAAGAAGCAGTCACCTAACCATGTCAGCACTTATCACGCGACCACGCAACGCAATTTCGACGGTTGAAGATTCTGTGGAATGGAGGAATCGGTTCCAGAGATCCGGAATCCGGATGACTCTGCCATGGCGCCAATTGGTTACCATAGTTGTTCCTCTCCTAGCGCTGACAGCAGAACCCGATTCACGAAATCGCGAAAAAATGTCGTTTTAGGGTGAACGCCAAAATGTGATGAGAGGAATGGGTTTCAGGGCTCTATATCTAACCCATTCGGGAGATACGGGTGCCAGCTAGAGCATACGCCCAGGACCGGAGCTTTCCCAACTCTTATCAATTAATCGCAAGGCTTTTTTTTTAATCCTGCATGCCACCATAGAAGGATTGCACAGCTGCCGGCCTTGTTATACAGTTGGGCAGCACTGCAGAGTCACCGAAGAATTATAATTATAACGAAATACAATGTGGCACCGCGATGGCAAATTGTCGAGGCATGGATGCAGATTACTCAATCACAAAAGGAATTCGACACGCGTCCAATGTTTGGATGAAAACCTATTTTGTCAGTTATTCTGTATACACGGAGGAAATGGACACACATGCCGATTTCGAATCCACCACGGGCACCACAGAACAGGCACCGTATTAACTGTACTCATAAAAATTAAACTCTGTGTTTCCATGATTAACGAAGGCAAGGAACTTTTTCTTGGGTTGTATTTCTCATGCTAATACGCATATATTAATTAATCAGTATGGATATTGATCACTAAAAAAAGGACACATTCCGGGCCTAGTAGTTTAACAGAAGAATTTAAGGAATTGCTGAGGTTCAAGTTTACGGTCACATTAAAATGCGAGTTATGTTTACTGAGATGACCTTGGAGATGTTTTACTTTCTCTCTCATTCTCTCTCTTTCTCTCTTGAGAGCCCCACCTGATGAAAGACTATACTGTAATCGTTGCGGCATGCAACCAATAAAAACACACCAACATTTTAATGTGTTTTACGTTATGCTGATTATAGACTTGCTTATCACGATACGTATCGTCGGGCGGATCAAACCACGACCGTGAAGCCGAACTTGCCAAGCACGATTCCAAGTTTTTCTATTTGAAAATGCACGAACTCGCGAGAAGCCACCCCACCTGAGACCCACGCCTGTCGTTATTTACCTGTGGGATCCTTACCTATGCAATCAGCTACCTTGAAAGCCCCGAGGGGCACTCTGTGCATACTGTAATCTATGTTTCTTAAGAATGCATTAGCTTGAGACTAATTTCCTATGCTTAACGAGGAAGTTGGAACAACAACCAAGTTCACCGTTGAAGTTGAACGATCATTACGTGTTCTTTGCTGGATGCGATCGATGCGTACTGACGCCGCAGTAGGACACACGGGTCATGTGATATATATACTTAGAACATCGATTATAAATTAAAATGATGGTAACAATGAAATTCTTAATGAGCTCAAATGGATAGAACTTCAGCACGGAACCGCTTTAGTACTCAATAAAGCGATCGTGCGATCAGAAAGATAACTCCGACACGCTGAGCATAAAAGATACATGAGAGGGAAATGAAAAGAACATTACAGAGCTATTGTAGAACATTAAAGTGAATCGCACAAGGAGGGAAATTACGAGACTGTGTAAACGAATAGAATCAATGGGTTTCAACTTTGAATGCTTCAGTTAAAGTGCGATATTCCGTGATGTTTTTTTTTTTTTTTTTTTTTTTTTTTTTCACTGAGAATTAAGTGATAGTTTCTTCGTCGCGAACTCAGGAACACTTTTCAAAATATTAAGAAACTAATTAATCGTTTGACGGAATACTGAATGAGTTTCATGCTTTTATGAGAGGTTGAATGATGTTTTGAAGCGACCTGAAAAATTGCGAGAAAAAAAAATTAAAGATCATGACCTGACTATATTATGTAATAAAAATTTAGAAATAATTATATGAATCACGTATGCAACGTTTTCTCACCCAATAGACTGCTTTAAGGAAAGAGCTTAAAATTACGGGAAGATTTATTTGCCATTTATGGGCACCAGAAACATGTCCAGTTTACTTTATGAGAGTTTCAGTTCTTAGTATAACTCAAACTACATTGCTTTAATTGATGTAAATTTATTCGATTGTGTCAGTATTGAGGGTGTTGGTGGAACACACAATCTTTCCACAATCCTTTTCTGAGTTAAAGCAGAAGTGCAAACCTGATTGGGCGTGAAGAACTAGTTTTTTGACTGAGTACGTATGATCGAAGACTGAGTTAAAGAGCATCCGTATGCAACAAGCATGTTACCACTAGTTACACGAACATCATGCTGACAAGCTTGCAGGTTTATTTTAAACCAAGAATTTGTAATGCGGGAGATCACTTTTTTCTATCTCTTTATATATCTTGTAATTATCCATAGTCGCTAGAACTGCCAACCATCTTTATCCATGAGCCAAATGCTAATTAATGTTAATTAAAATAACGCAATCAAATTACCGACTTCAGTTGGGAGTCCACCGATTTACTTACCACGCACGAGACGATGGAGGAGAGAAAGATGGTTGGGCGGAAAGGAGCTCTGAACAGACCATGCAGCGTCGAAGAGTTAGTAGAGATGACGATTTCATGTGCGTGCTCGGTTTAAATAGGCTGGCACCGGTGTTACGTAACCAAGGCATGCTTGTATGTTTGCTCGGTAGACCATCAAAGCCATCTTGTTATGGGGGTACTCGAAGGATTGTTTACTATTAATAAGATTCATAGGATTTACGCAAGAATCGTGAATGGTTTGAAATTAATTAAAGAGGATGGAGTTGCGCACAGAGTAGAATGTATATAGCTGTAGACCCAAACGTGGATTAGCTCATTAAGCCAAATATAGATTGTCGTGTTTCTTTTGCGCCTAATAATTAATTACCATTACTAACGGAAACACGTTGAGCAATAAGAAAAGAAATTTCAATGCCAGGGTTTTTCATGAGAGACCTCGACCGGATATTATCAGCATCATAAAAATATTCAATTCGATCTTTGTCTCGGGGTGAAATCAGGTGAGCGGACAGCGGTGGAATTAGTCCATGCAAAACGGAAATTCCTTCTCTGAATAGCAGTTGTTGGCTTTCAGCCTGTGCTATTCTTCCCGATTGTTTATTGGATATATTTGGCCAGCTAGCACGGAATTCCGCAGAGGCCGTTATGATCGATCCGACTGCGGGTACAAACCATGGCTGGTGGGATTCTTTGAAGCTATAATGTGACAAACAGCATTGAATCAAAGACCTTTTCCCTGTGGCTCGCATGTCAATGACTGCGCTCGTATCGCCTCCTAGTGGTTGAAGTCCATAAATACTGCATTTTGACTATTTCATGCGTTATAGCGATTCAGAGATCAGCTGAGCCTTGTGGCGACATCGATTGCACGCGTATAGGATTTGACGAAAGGGATAACGACAGAAATCACAAATTGTGCATCCAGGTCATTGTAACATTTCATTCAATGAAATAAACAATTCTAGATAGCATACTTACGTTTAATTCAACTTTGTGAGTAGGATTTTATATCATTTAAAAATTAGTTTTTTTTTAAGAGTGTCATTTTTTATTTTAAGGGTATTATTTTATAAAATTTTCACGCCGCATCCGCGCCATTGAATTAGTGGAGAGATTGGCATCCCATCATCAATTGAGCCTAGAGAATATACCACATTTACTTCATACTTCTACATGTAGAATAGTATCACAGGAATATGGGATTATGAAACAGACCTGCAAGATTGCATTTATGCACACATTAAGAGCCTGATTAGAGTCATATAATCAAAACCGACAAGAACGACACCGAATCACAGATATATTAAAATAGTATTTTATTATGCATAACAACTATAGAACTACAAAACAAACACAGAAGAGAAAAAAGTAAAGAAAAAAAAAACTACCAAAATAAGCAAATAATGAAAAATGTGCAATTTGATGATTTTCTTAATGGGGAGGAGGAAGACAGTTACAACAAATAAGCCAAAAATTTAGACACTACATTCAAAATTAGTATGAAGGTAAAGTCCAGATGTTTTTTGTAGGATTGAATATACAAGGTGTATCTCCACAAAATTGGAAAATAACTGAATCTGGTCTAAGACTGTGAGGCGACGTGCGATAAATACCGATCGCCCTCGAAGCTTCCGGTGGAAAACTTAGAGGCTAATGAATTGAAGCTACGAACTGATTCCGGGTGGAATGCAGGGTTAGTGCGACCGGTCGATTCTTGACCACTCGGCTCCTGCGATTTCTTCCTCCAGTGCAACAAAAGACCAACAACAATGACCAGATTGACCGCACAGACGCAAGCGATGGAGATCACAACGACGTTCAGGGTGCTCGCCGCGAGACCAGCGGAGACTGCAGGGGCCAGGCCGGCTTCTCCAATCAGGCGCTCAGGTACGTTCGAACCTTCAGGTGAAGCAATTAAGTCAAAGCATGCAAAAATCTGTTTCGAGGAAACTTACTCTCGACATTGCTGATGCAGTAGTATCCACCGAAAGTATTCACGCATGTTCCTCTGTCGCAGATACGACTGTCTGCACATTCGTTCACATCTTAAAAATTTAAATTAGGATCAGATATAATATGTGGCCACACAATTTAGCGAAATATTACCTTCGCACGAATGACGATCGTTTGCGAGTTTGAATCCGCTGTCGCAGCCACAGGAGTAGCTCCCTTCCACATTGAAGCAGTTCTGTTCGCATCCGGCGTTGTTGAAGTTACATTCGTTGATGTCCACACAGGAAGTGGAATTCACAGCTTCGATCACATCGCGGTTTCTGCAGAAGCAGATCACGCCGATCTCACCGTAGAAGCGGCACCAGAAGTTCTCTGGTAATTGAGTATACTAGAGTTTAAGAAGATTGCATAAGGATTAATTTACCTTCGTTGACAGGCGTTGCAGGAGTTGTGACTGGTTCTGGAGACGGAGTTGCACCACCTCCATCAACACACGACTTTGACGTAATCTGCTCGGCAATCGTATCCAAGGCACTGAAATCAGGAGCCAAGAAGTAGTTCTCATTTTCTAGCTGAGGTTCGGATGACATCTCTGCAATCTCTTGAATTTTAACGTTATCTGTGATGGCGACCACAATGATACTAATGTCATCATTGCGAGCAGATATGGCAGCAGGAACAGTATCCTCCGGGTCGACACTGGAGGCGCCATCGGTGATTATGACTGCGACGTTCTGGACATCACTACGATCGCCTCGGCTGGATGTAAACTGCTGGTAGTGCATGAAGTCAATGGCCTCTGCTGTGTTGGTCGCTCCATTGAGGTACTTTGCGTTCAGAATCGCATTGATGTTTGCTTCAGGGGAACTGTAGGTGTTCAGGTAGAATTCGTTGACTGCGTTATTTCCGAACTTGACCATTCCAACTCTGGCGGACACGCCAATGTTCTCAACGAGAACAGCGAGGAAGTTCATCATGATTCCCCAGTTATCAGGAGAGTCGAACTGAATGGAACCAGAGGCATCAACCACGAAGACTACATCGAGCAAGCAATTCTCTTCAGAAATATATGTTTATTAAGAATTCATAGACCATCAAGATTGTGAAGTCTTACTTGTTTCCCTCTTAATTCTGTTCAGTTGTTCGATAGCACTTCTCTCCGCTTCAGCGGTTATCAAAGCAGATCTCTTCTGACGGAAGTCCACGCCTGTTCATTACAATGGGAATGAAATGTGAAGTAAGAACATCTCTCTGCTTACCTGGACAATCGTAATTTGTGCTTCGGATGTCATAGCCTTCGAAGCAATGACAAAAGTAACTGTCGAAGGTGTCTCTGCAATATTGGTCGCATCCGCCGTTGCTGTCGTAGCATTCGTTGCGGATACCGACTGAGTCTCCCGGGTCTCCTTTGGGCCCTGGCAATCCAGTTGCTCCAACTTGTCCGACTCCGGTGGCGCCTCTTGCTCCGGTGGCTCCAATGCTGCCATCTCTTCCAGTCAATCCTCTTTGTCCAGTCGCACCTGTGGTTCCGTCACGACCAGTAAGACCTTGAACGAAGAAATCAGATATATAAACTTCAGAATGATGAGACTGGGCAGTACCTGTGGGACCATCTCGCCCATCATTTCCATTTCTGCCATCTGCTCCAGTTGCACCGGTGACACCATCTCTACCTGAGTTACCATCTCGACCAGTGTCTCCAGTTGGACCTCTTAATCCAGTGGCACCTGTCAAGCCATCGCTGCCATCGTTACCGCGAGGTCCACTTGGTCCGTCTCTTCCAGTGGCCCCTGTGAGACCCCTTGCGCCAGGTGAACCGTCGTTTCCAGTTCGGCCAGTTGGTCCACTGGGTCCATCGTTTCCTCGTGGTCCAGTAGCTCCGGACGGACCATCATTTCCTCTGATACCAGCAGCACCAGTGGCTCCAGTCACACCAGGGTTACCATCTCTTCCATCTCTTCCAGTTGCACCTGTGTCTCCAGCTCTGCCATCTCTTCCAGTTGGACCAGCTGGACCGGTATCACCTCTACTGCCAGGAGATCCAGTTGCTCCGGTGTTTCCATCAAAGCCTCGTGATCCACCAGGTCCACTGGGTCCTCTTTCTCCGGGGGCTCCAGTTGCTCCAGTGTCTCCATCATTTCCTCTGGGTCCACCGGGCCCGTCATCTCCTCGTGGACCAGTAGGTCCAGAGGGTCCTCTAGTGCCTATAAGGATTTTTTAAATTAATATATCGAGGGAAGAGGGTATATAAATCACCAGTTGCGCCAGTAACACCAGGACGTCCATCACTTCCCGGACGCCCATCATTTCCATCCCGCCCGGAGGGTCCACCAGGTCCAGAGGGTCCACGTACACCAGTAGCTCCTAATAATAATCACGTGCAACTTTTCAAGATATACATCATTAAAAATACCAGTCGTTCCTGCAGGTCCAGCTGAACCTCTATCTCCTGTAAAACCGCGGGCACCAGTGGCTCCGGTTCTACCATCACGTCCAGGATCTCCATTAAATCCTCTTGGTCCAGCTGATCCAGTCGCACCAGTAGTTCCATCCCTTCCAGGATTTCCTGCTGGTCCACCTGGTCCCCTCGAACCATCTCTGCCAGTGGCACCTGTTACACCATCAAAGCCTCTTGGTCCAGCATTTCCTGGTCGTCCGGTAGCTCCGGTGGTTCCAGGATTTCCCCTATCACCATTGGGCCCACCAGGTCCTCTACTTCCTGGGGATCCAGTTGCTCCGACAGCACCATCACGTCCACTTGGCCCTGGATCTCCGCGAGGACCAGTTGGTCCACCAGGCCCTGAAGATTCATTTAATTAAATATTTATGGTCCACTTTACAGCCTGGAACATTGCCTCTGGTTCCTGTAGCGCCAGTTACGCCATCCCGTCCATTAAAACCAGTAGCACCAGTTCTTCCATCAAATCCACGTGGTCCTGATGGTCCGGTATCTCCTCTTGGACCAGATGGTCCATCTCGACCTATTTCAAAGGCAATATTTGTGAACTCAACAAGTTCACATACAGTTTAATGACTGACCAGTGGCACCACTCGGGCCTGCGGGTCCAGTATCACCTCTGGGCCCAGTTGGACCCCCAGGACCCCTAGTGCCAGTGGCACCCGTTGTACCATCTCGACCACTAGGTCCATCTCTTCCTGGTTCACCATCTCTTCCAGTTGCACCAGTCACACCTGGGGAAAATTGCGGGCATAATTATTAACGCATTTCACCCAAAATCCTAAACACACGTAGTTCACGGCCTAACAGAACGCTTTGTCACAGAAATTTGAATATAGACTTCAATATAAGTTAATTTGTCTTAAGAAAATTGCATGCACTGAATTCTCCACATAGTCACGTGATCACCTCTGCCACCAATTTTAGGGATGCAGGGGTCTGCATTTCTCCAAAATACAGGAGACTTAACTTACGCACTAATTAAAAATAAGATATCGACTAATAATCCTTTACAAATATCTCAGATATTTTCTTCATAAATGCATCGAAGCAATGAAAAATAAACGGGTTTGCAGAATTTTGAATTATAAAATGGTCAAATGAAGCCCAGAAGAGAGTACTAGTACGGGCATAACATTAGGTTCCTTTTGGTGAATAAACGTTGAATGCACGGATTTCAATAAAACTTTGTGTATATATGCAAAATCGACTTAACGATCGCGTTAACTGTTTCCCGCAAACCTTTTATGTTGGTAATCTAAATGTAAAACTATTGAAATAGAATACATCTTTAAATTAAAAACAGCGATATAATTATCCAAAATTGTGCATAAATATACGGGTTAGTCAATATTTTGTTCCTGTTAAAATATCAATTCAGACTCAAACTATAAACTAAATTATTATGGCAGCAAAAGGCAGCGAAAGATACCTAGGTATATATCTTTTCCGCATAATACAAATGTTTAACAAAAGTGGCAAAAAAAAAAATATTTTAATGGCTGCGTGGCCATTTCATCGAACGATGAAAATGGGCGAGTATTTTTAATGCACCTTCCTAGCGCAAGTTTCGTGGTAACTACATCTTTTTTGCAGACAGAATTCCACACATTCACAAATTTAACGTTTGGACCAAAATGAGCCTTTGACAGTGATAACAGTAGAAGTGCGCTCAATCAAAAACTATTTGTACCAGTGGAATGAAGCTACGTGTGATTTTATGTATAGTTGCACTATTCAACCTCGTACTATATTAGGCCGAGAACTTACCTAATAACCCTCGTATATACATTGAGTTACACATTTGTTTTTTTAATGATAAATATATAATCATAGTGGTTATGTAGGATATGTGCTAGTAGTCACCGTCTCGTCCAGGGTTGCCTCTTGGTCCAGAAGGTCCTGTATCTCCCCTATCTCCGCTTCTCCCAGTAGCTCCAGCAGGTCCATCCCTTCCAGGACTTCCAGTTGCACCGGTGTCCCCATCTCTACCGTCACGACCATCAAATCCTGTCGCACCCGTCCTTCCATCTCTACCAGATGGTCCAGGGTTTCCAGTAGCTCCAGTGTTACCATCCCTGCCGTCAAATCCTCTCAAACCTGTAGAGGAAGAGTGGAGTAAAGCATCGTCAAGCGGTCTAATGAGGCATACTAACCAGTAGCACCGGTGAGTCCAGCCCTTCCTGGATCGCCAGGATCTCCTCTGTCTCCGCCTGGACCTCGTAAGCCAGTGGCACCAGTAGTTCCGTCTCGGCCTGGGTCTCCCCTATCTCCTGATGGACCACGTGGGCCAGTAAAACCGGTGGCTCCTGAGAGTTTGGAAGATGTTCAAACAGATTGTTTAAGTTAAATCTAACATACCTGATCTGCCAGGGGCTCCGTCACGTCCATCGTCTCCTCTCGGACCAGTAGGTCCTCCTGGACCACGTGATCCAGTAGCTCCATCTCGACCAGTTAGGCCAGGTGCTCCTAATGAATTTATGGTTATATTTACAGTATTCATGAGTCAGCGAAAACTTTAAAAGTGCTAAACTACCTGTAGCGCCAGTTCTTCCATCTCGACCAGGGTCACCGTCTCTACCAGAGGGACCTGGGGATCCAGTAGCTCCAGTGTTACCATCTCGACCACGATCACCGCCAGGTCCCCTTGGGCCAGGTGATCCTGTGACAGAAAAAAACTGAAATGTTGCTCATAGCATTCAGCGTCGAGATTAACCTGTAGCTCCTGTTTTTCCACCCGGTCCGGAGGAACCAGGGTCACCGCGAGGGCCGCTTGGACCACGTGTACCAGTGGCCCCGGTAGTTCCCGGCCTTCCGTCATTTCCATCATTTCCTCGTGGTCCAGATGGTCCAGTGTCACCCCTTGGCCCACTTGGACCATCCCTTCCAGTTGCTCCAACCAGTCCAGTTGCACCAGTAGCTCCAGTTATACCAGTGAAACCACGAGAACCTGAGAATTATTAATTGCTCGTTACGAAAATATAGAGAAAAAATGTATTTAATTAAGATTACCTGTGGCTCCAGGTCTTCCATCATCACCGGGGTCTCCTCTATCTCCACGTGGGCCGCCTGCACCAGGAGCTCCAGTGGCTCCGGAGCGCCCATCTCTGCCACTGGGGCCGTCCCTCCCAGTTCCACCAGTCCTTCCAGGTGAACCAGTAGCACCTAGGTTGAGGAATAATATATTCATAACTACTCCAGTGTAGTGTACAAACCAGTCGTTCCAGGCCTTCCATCAACACCATCAAAACCACGGGGACCTCCTGGACCACTCTGACCTCTTTCTCCAGTAGCTCCTGTTACGCCACCCGGACCTCTGTCTCCAGTCGGACCTGTTCGCCCTGTATCTCCATCTCTTCCGCTTGGGCCTGGGGCACCAGTAGCACCAGAAGGTCCACGCTCTCCTTGTGGGCCACCTGGGCCTCTGTCACCTAAGACGTACAGGGCAATTTGAAGAGCAAAGAGCAGTTTGAGGTAATACAAACCAGTAGGTCCACGTGTGCCAGTTGCTCCAGTTCTTCCATTAGCACCACTTGGTCCATCTCTTCCAGTTGCTCCAGTGACTCCAGGACGTCCGTCATCACCAGGATCTCCACGTGGTCCACTAGGTCCATCTCTTCCAGTTGCACCAGGACTACCAGGATCTCCACGTGGTCCACTAGGTCCATTTCTACCAGTTGCTCCAGTAATACCACTTCGGCCATCAAAACCTTTTTTTTAAAGACATAAATACACTAATCACATGATTATAAGCAAAGGGAATACCAGTTGCTCCAGTCGCTCCAGGAGTTCCATCTCTTCCATCAAAACCAGTAGCGCCAGTTTTACCAGGAGCTCCATCTCTTCCATCATCACCAGGTCTTCCATCAGATCCAGGGTCACCACGATCTCCACTTCTACCAGGAGATCCAGTTGCTCCAGTGTTTCCATCTCTACCTGGACCTCCGGTCCCTCCATCTCTGCCATCATTACCGGGTCTGCCAGCACTTCCAGTTGCACCAGTGAGCCCATCGTTTCCGTCTCTACCAGTTGCACCGGTACCACCAGTGCGTCCATCGCGACCATTCCTACCAGTTGCTCCAGTATCTCCATCCCGACCGGGACCACCTGTTCAAGCGAAATATATGTAGATTCAATTCTTCAGTTAGCTAAATAGGCTGACCTGTGGCACCCGTTCCACCAGTTCGGCCATCACGTCCTTCAAAACCGGTCGCACCAGTACGTCCTGGAGAACCAGTAGCTCCAGTGTCACCATTGAAACCACGAGAGCCTGTAGAAGATTCACCCATTAGCAATCAGAAATTATCAAGTGTTGGCGATATATACCAGTTGCGCCTGTTCTGCCGTCTCTTCCAGTCGCACCCGAAGGGCCTGGGCGTCCGTCATCACCAGGACTTCCACGGGCTCCAGTTTCGCCATCGCGACCACTTGGACCACCCGGACCGGTGTCACCGCGAGGTCCACCAGCACCCGTTGCACCAGTACGTCCTCGCAATCCTTCTAAACCAGTTGCACCAGTACGTCCATCAAAGCCGTCAAAACCTCTAGCGCCTATGATTTAGGTTTAAAGTTTATATGCATCGCTTTAGCTCAAAGTTTTACCAGTTGCGCCATCACGTCCTGGCGCTCCAGTGGCTCCCGAAACTCCGTCGCGACCACTTGGACCATCTCTTCCGGTTGCACCAGTTCGTCCATCACGTCCGTTTGTTCCAGTTGCTCCAGTGATTCCCCGGATTCCAGCAACGCCTGAACTTAATAAGGTTTAGAGAGGTCCACAACGAGATAAAGTCTATCACGTAATGGGAACGGAGATCAAAACTGAACATTCATCAATTATATTAGTTTATAATTGTCTAATAGTCTTGCTTTTCATCGATTTGTACCATCCGAGTACACATTCGTCGTTGATGTCATACCCGCAATGCACTACGTTAATTTAATTTCAAACTGAAGAGATTCCATGCTACTTCTCAAGGACCAGATAATTAGGACTTTGTGTCAAGCATGTAGAAAATTCACCCATTATGAATCAGAAACCATTTAGACCTCTTGTTTGTGTCAAGCAGCACCATTTACGGGAGTCTCATTATAGAATAGTCTAGTAAACACTAATTAAGTTGCTTAATTATACAATAGGACTATGCAAGTAGCATAGCAAAGTCTAAAATTCAAAAGTAATATTGAAAGCCATGTAGTGCACATTTAAGCGAAGAATATAGCTCTGGATTTTATTAAGATTAACGCTTTTGTTAAATCCACTCACACCAATTGTGCGACTGTTTAGCGTTCCTTTAACAGGTTTACTCCCAGTTTCAGTTTCGTTCTCTCCCTGTCAAATTTAATGAGATCCCCTTTTTGTATCGGAAAAAGAAAAGTATATGCATTTATTACGCATGGCACAAGACGTATAATACAAAGACTCCCTCGCCATTCATCGATAATTTATATATGCACTCTAATATAGCACACTAGTCTATATAGGCCGAGTATCTGGAAACAAGATGCTAGAAGACATATACCAACCTGGATCTCCATCTTTTCCACCTGGACCTCGCTGGCCAGTAGCTCCAGTGAGACCACGAACACCATCCGAACCAGTTGCACCAGTCACTCCATCTCTGCCTGGATTACCATCTCTACCGGTTGCACCAGTGCGACCATTGGTGCCGGGATCTCCTCTTGGTCCAGATGGTCCACGACTTCCAGTGCCACCAGTTCTTCCATCGCGACCATCGCTTCCTGTCGCTCCGGTTCTGCCAGGGTTTCCATCACGACCATCAGGACCTGGAGTACCATCCCTACCAGTGGCGCCAGTCCTTCCATCGTTTCCACGAGGACCAGGGGAACCTGAAATAACCAAGGTAGAATTGCATCGACGATACAATAGTGTATTATACCAGTTGATCCAGTTCGACCATCATTGCCACTGGGACCTACAGCTCCAGTTGCACCAGTGGTGCCATCACGACCGTCCCTTCCAGTGGCGCCAGTCCTTCCGCTAGGTCCAGGAGTACCTAATCAAATATTTAAAATGTTGCTAGTTTTGTTTTCTCATCGTGGATAAAGACCAACCGGTGGATCCGGTGAAACCGCGGGCACCAGTGCCTCCAGTGATTCCATCTCTGCCGGGATTTCCGTCCCTTCCGGTCGCTCCTGTTCTTCCACTCGGGCCAGTTGATCCAGTTCTCCCAATGTCACCAGTGGCACCAATAAATCCACGAGAACCAGTAGCACCAGTCTTTCCTCTGATACCCTCCCGACCAGTGGCTCCAGTATTTCCACTTAAACCTCTTGCGCCTACACATTGATAACCGAATACATTAAAAAACGTGCAGCTATGAATTTATAAGTACAATGTTATTTATAAATATTTTTATTTGTATACACAGAAACAATAACCACTCTAGACTTGCCTGTTGCACCAGTTCGCCCAACACCTGTGGGTCCAGCTCTTCCCGGGTCTCCATCACGTCCATCTGCTCCCGTTGCTCCAGTCGTTCCTCTTGGTCCAGGAGATCCTAAAACTCCCAGGATCAGAAAAACTCATTCACCCATCATTCTCTCACCTGTTGCGCCAGTGTTTCCATCTCTTCCCGGGTCACCACTTGGACCTCTTGATCCAGTTGCTCCAATTCGGCCACTTAATCCAGTGGCACCAGTAGTACCACGTGGACCAGGATCACCTGAAGTGACAAGAACATTGCTTACAAGCAGCATATAACGCACCCAATTCATGTTAGCGTAAATGCTAAAGTAGCTCTGCATCTGCAAGGCACCGTTACGCTTTAACGAAGCTAAATGCTTTTAGGTGCATGTCAACGAGCATGCCAAAGTGTCATTTATAATAGTGGAAATATAAAAAGAGTTATGTTTCCTAACTTTGCATTTTATAACCTTCAAATTTATACGAATAAAGGCTACACATGTGCATTCGTTTTTTTCACTAGGGAAAAAGTTACATGAAGTACTATAATATGTATTGATAGACAATCACACCTCTTGGACCAGAAGGACCATCTCGACCAGTGGGTCCTGTGGGACCACCGGGTCCTCTTTCTCCAGTTGCACCGGTGCGACCAGCTGGACCACGATCTCCGCCAGGTCCTGTATCAAAATTATAGAATTTGACACGTAAAGTCTATAGATTCACCTCTTGCGCCTGTAGCACCAGATGGGCCTCCAGGACCCCTATCTCCTGCTGGTCCATCTCTTCCAGTCGCCCCTGTGGGACCACTGGGTCCAGGAGTACCTCTATCACCAGTGGCGCCGGTTCGTCCAGCCGATCCAGTGGCACCTTTAAGTCAAAGATATGAAATTAAGTTTCAATTGGCAGTGGTCTGAAATAGACAAACTCACCACGTGGGCCTGAGGGACCTACGCGTCCGGTTGCTCCAGGTGACCCAGTCTGTCCACCTGGTCCTGTATCACCACGGGGTCCTGAAGGACCTGCAATGCCAGTGGCACCTAAAGAAGGACGGTAATTGCAAACCTTAAATTATTTCCCTTATGATCTACCAGTATTTCCTCTGGGTCCACCGGGACCAATAGGGCCAGTGGATCCGCTGTTGCCAGGAGGACCACGGGTTCCAGTCGCTCCGGTGAGACCAGTCGGACCTCTCAAACCAGTTGCTCCGTCACGACCATCAAAACCTCTTAGTCCGGTTGCACCAGAACGTCCAGTGGGACCGTCTCTTCCAGGGTCACCATCGCGTCCTGGAGTGCCATCTCGTCCAGTTGCGCCAGTCGGACCATCTCGACCTGGTGGGCCATCTCGACCGTTTGGACCGCCGGGGCCCCTTGGGCCAGGTTCACCAGTTGCGCCAGAGGGTCCATCTCGACCATCATCACCACGGGGACCAGTTGCTCCAGTTGGGCCTGTAGGGCCATCTCTTCCAGGGCTGCCAGTAGGTCCGGGAGGACCATCCCGTCCAGGACCACCATCAGGACCTAAAATTAATAAATCAAAAGCCAGTATGGCGGGTCTTGTCATTTTACCTCTTGGACCAGGTAAACCAGTCGCTCCAGATGCTCCACGATCTCCTGGAGGGCCAACAACTCCAGAGGTTGGGCCGGGTGGTCCCTCTTGCCCAGTTGCTCCAGTGGCACCAGGTGGACCACTGGGGCCAAAGGGACCCGTTGCTCCAGTGGCACCAGGAGTACCGGGTACGCTGGGGGCTGAAATTATGCATTCACGGTCATAACTAATTTTGAGAGAGAAAAGTTCTTACAGTTGCAAAACGAAAGGACGGAGTCAAGACTGTTGATAAGGCCACTGAAATCATCGATCAGGATGACGTCATTGGGATTGGTGGCAATGGCTTCTAAAGTGGGAATATCGACGCCGTCTGTGATGCCGACAACAATCACCTCAGCGATCTCTTTCAGAAGATTAGCTTCAGTGACCGTGTCCTGTACGCGGATGGTCGGTATTCCGTCAGTGATTACGATGACGACATTGTCTAAATCTGCTCTATCTCCATAACCGTCACGGAAGACAATCTCTCTGGTCTTTTGCAAACCATCAGCGGTGTTGGTGGCCTGGTTGAGGTATGGAGTGTCGCGGATTCTCGAGTATAAATCATTTGCATCATATGTGGAATCCAGATACAGCACGAGTTGACCCTCGTTGCCGAAGATGACGAGACCAACCCTGGTTGCAGATTGACCGACGGTGAAGGTCTGCACAACGCTGACAGTGAACTCGAGCATTAGGTCCCAGTTTCCAGCATCATCCTCATTCACCGAACCAGAACCATCGAGGACAAATACGAGATCGATGTCAGAAGAGGCACAGCCACCTGAGAGTCAAGTTGAGATTAGAAGATTTCATTTGATAACAAAATACGTGTACCCGCAGAAGGTGCTGGTGTAGGGCTCGGTGGGGCAGGCGTTGGAGAAGGTGTATCTAAAATTAGAATAAAATTTAACAGGAACGGATTAAAAAAAAAAACTAAACATGGAATGATGCCGTTTTAAAAGAATTACTTGTGAGTGAATTAAAAGTTTGAAAAGAGTGGATTGAAAGTTCGAAGAAAAAAAAAAGATGTTTAAAACAAGAATTTTGATTGAAAATGAAGATTGTGATGATTAAAATTACGAGCGTTTAAAATTTAAATCCTTTGTCTCTGAATATTGATTGGAATGGGACAATGAGTTATTCGCCGCTTATTTTTACGAGAAATTAATTGTACAATTTAGTATAATCGGTTGAAACGGCGCTAGGCTCGAACCTTGGGGACATATTCCTGTCAAAACATCGCCCAGACTGGCCGAGAGTCCGGAGAAGTCGTCAATGAGAACGACATTATTGGGGTCTGTGGCAATCTGCTGCAGCAGGTTGATGTCGACGTTGTTTGTGATGCCGACAGCGACGATCTGAGCAAATTGCTTTAAGAGGTTTGCCTGATTAACTGTGTCATCCACGCGAATGGTGGGAATGCCGTCCGTGATGAGAATAGCAATATCAGCTCTATCAGGTCGTTTGCCATAACCATCCCTGTAGACGATCTCTCTGGTCTTCTGCAGACCATCAGCGGTGTTGGTGGCCTGGTTTAGGAAGCCAATTGAGCGAATTCGATCGTACAACGCGTTCGCATCGTAAATGGAGTCGAGGTAGATCTCCAAGTTTCCTTCGTCGCCGAAGACAACTATACCAACTCGGGTGTCATCGCTGCCAATGGTGTAAGTGCTGACGATGCTGACGACGAAATCCAGCATGCGGCCCCAGTTTCCAGGATCATCCTCATTCACGGATCCAGATGAATCGAGGATGAAAGCCAAATCAAGGTGATCAGTCGCCTTGCAATCTATGGGAAAGAAATATGGTGTAACTCACGGTGCAGGTGTACTAGGGCAGATGCATACCGTTTGATGGTGCCGGCGTTGGAGAAGGAGGGGATGGAGTCGAGGAGGGTGGAGATGGAGTAGGCGACGGAGCTGGAAGTGTACAATTGGAACTCAGAGGCATTGTGGGGAAATAATGTATTATACTCATAATGGAATGTACGAGTCGAGGCCCACATAAAATAATTAAGCATTCAAATACAGCATGATACAGCTCTACTGCCTGACTTTTTAAGACAAATGTGGTATGACCTAAAAATCGCTGCAGACTTGTTTCAACGGATGAAGCCGAATGCGTTGCAGCGATTTGTGCGTTATGACTACTGATTCAACCATGTCGTGTTGGTTGCAAATTAACCAAATATTTAACTTAAATCTAACTGCACCGATCTATAACTAAGGTTATGGCAACGGACGGACGCACCAGTTAGAAACCATATAATACAACTAAAATTATAATTAGGGGATATATATACTGCTTCGGCGGTCCAGCCCTCCACACCACATTTATGTAAATATCAGTTTTATATAAATACATAACTCAATTTCAGGTGGTGTAAAAGTATATAAGTCACATATACAGTAGTAAAATTAAACTAGATTTGCATTATATTGCCACATTCTGCCATTCGGATTTTGACGTGAATAAGCCCTCTTGTTTTACGCCTTCTTTGACAAAATACTGCCACTGAAATATTGCAACTTCCTGGCTTCATCAAACCCATTGATATAAGTTAAGAGGCGAGTAGAATATTTACACCAAAAAAGCTTTTGCCTAAGCCACAAACCTGAAGGGCAAATTCCAGACAGAACATTGCCTAAACTGGCTGAGAGTCCGGCAAAGTCATCAATGAGCACAACAGCATTTGGGTCAGTCGCGATCTTCTTCAGCATGTCTATGTCGACGTTGTTTGTGATGCCAACAACAATGACGTCAGCAAATTGCTTGAGCTGGTCAGCCTGGTCAACGGTGTCGTCCTGGCGAATAGTGGGAATGCCATCAGTTACGAGTACAACGACATCTTTGGCATCTGATCGTTTGCCATAACCATCTCTGTAGACGATCTCTCTGGTCTTCTGCAGACCATCAGCGGTGTTTGTGGCCTGGTTTAGGAAGCCAATTGAGCGAATTCGATCGTACAACGCGTTCGCATCGTAAATGGAGTCGAGGTAGATTTCCAAGTTTCCTTCGTCGCCGAAGACGACGATACCAACTCGGGTGTCATCGCTGCCAATGGTGTAAGTGCTGACGACGCTGACGACGAAATCCAGCATGCGGCCCCAGTTTCCAGGATCATCCTCATTCACGGATCCAGATGAATCGAGTACGAAAGCCAAATCGAGACGCTCGCTTCCGGTGCAAGCTGCAAAGAAATTCGGTTAAATAACTTGCTCTTACATTGCGATCAAGGACTCACAACTGGTTTGTGCTGATCCTGTAGAAAACAAATATTGCACCATTAAAAACCGAGTATCCAAGTCAAAACAACTTACCTGAAGGACAGATTCCAGTCAGCACACCTTCGATGCTATCATATAACTCGTCGAAATTCGTGACCGAAACAACTGCGTCTGGGTCAGTAGCGATTGCTCTAAGAGTCTGCATGTCAACCTGGTCAGTGATGCCGACCACGATGACCTCTGCGACGGATCGCAGGGCAGCCGCTTCAGTCAGGGTGTCGCCTTCCCGCTCGTTATCCACGCCATCAGTTACCAGAATAGCCACATTAGTGGCATCAGGGCGGTCTCCGTAGTTCGCGCGGAAGACTTCTTCGTGAGCAATTTGCAAACCATCCGCAGTGTTTGTTCGTCCGCCGATGTAAGTACTAGCGAGGATTTTATTGTTGACGTCCTCCTCTGTGAAGTATTGGTCGAGGTAAAAGGAGAGTGCTCCATTGGTGCTGTAGATGATCAGAGCCACTCTGACTTCATCACTGCCGATTCGATATTGGCTGACAAGAGTAGTCATGAAGTTCAGCACCAAATTCCAGTTACCGGGCCCGTTCTCCTCAATTGACCCGGAGCTGTCGATAATGAAGACCAAATCGAATTTTTGACCAGTGGTGCAACCTTAAAATGGACAATCATTTCATGACATGAACAGATAAAATATCTTTCTGCTGCATAATTACCAGGTGTTTCAATGCTGCAAGTGATATCAGTGATCGATTCAACAAATTGATCAAGTTGGCTGAAATCATCAATCAGAGTAACTGTGTTATCCGAGGAGAGCGTCTTCAGCTGTTCCATGTCAATGTCAGCGGTTATTCCAATGCAGATGAGGGTGGCTCCTGTGTCCTTCAGTAATTGAGCCTGGTTGACTGTATCATCTGTTCTTACTGTGGCCACACCGTCCGTGATCAGGATGACGACATTGTCGCCGGCGTAAGTATCACCTCGGGATGACTAAACGATACATGTATAGACTCACGAGTGACGAACTTTTTGAAACTCACGTTGAAAATGTCGAGGCGAGCCGCTTCCAGAGCACCAGCTATGTTCGTTTCACCAGACTCGTACTTAATGGCCTGGATAGCCGCAACTGTGTCAGCACGAGAGTTGTAAGAGTCCAGGTAAAACTTGATGATGGCTTTGTCGCTGTAGGCAATCACAGCGAAACGAGTGTTCTGTTGGTCGACTTCGTATCTTGAGTTTTCGACGACACCAATGACGAAGGTCAGGAGGAGATCCCAGTTCCCGGCTCCTTTAAACGCGATGGAACCGGACATGTCCAACAAGAACACGATATCCTGGTTCGTGCATACTAGCGAAAGGATAAGAAGTAAGGTTTAAGATAATAAATATAGCACTAATAATCTATGCAGAACAATAAAGTTAGTGTATTCAGAATGAAGCTCGAGTTAGAAAAGTAGTTTAGATATAATTAATTTAATTGATATGATATAATTAATTTATTTAATATAATACATATATTTCAAGTGGACTCTTGTGTGACTAAACATGGAAAATTGAGACAGAGTTTTTCAATGACAGGAATTTGGTTAGAGTGAGAATTAAAAAGTAAAGCACTCAAATATTTCGCACCTGGTTCAACTGATCCCGTATCGGTACCTGAGAGAACAGATTGATAGGTTAATCACACTGATCTAGAAGCCAGGCAGATAGCGTATCAATGAGTGTCAGAACCCTTAAAAAAAGGGGAGGATATTACACCCGCAACATTATATTGCAAGAGAATTCAGAGGGTGAGTCAAATGGTTCCTATATTGCGGAAATATTAATCTCTTTAAACTCTTGAAAATTATGCATATGGTGAATAAAGCATGAGCAGACTGAGCTAGATTAGCTTATCAACGAGAAAATGTACTCACCCTGGCCCTGTGAGCCTAGCCATAGCGACGCTGCAAGCAAATTGAAATAATTAAATGATCTTTTTAGAGAATAACTATTTCGACTTACCTATCGTCAGAAGAAGAACTGCCCACCTCATCTTAGGGAGCGCCTGTGTGAATTCAAAATAGTAAATTGCTTTATTTCAAATAAATAGGCATTTATTTATATTATACTTTAATTTACTTTACGTTATTATTACCATAAAAAAAAAAATTATAATTGTGACTCACGAATAAATTAAGATCACGGCATTTTGTACCCGCCGAAGTGCTCAAAGCGATACATATAAATTGCGAAAAATTCTTGGTTTTAATTAAGGTCCCAATTTTTTTTAAGTCCCGACCTAAAAGATCGCAAGTTGGTCTGCGGTCACCCATGGGAATAGAGCCCCTAACCCTTTAATTAAAAGCCCCGAACGCTTTACCACTGAGCCAAACAGGTGCATATAACATTCACTAAGAAAGCAGGGACAGAAGTAATGAGTTACCCGTCCTTTGTCGTTAAACTCTCGAGACCAGTTTAGTCTCCAATTATGAAAACATGTTCGTGTTCACATTCTATAACACGAAATTCGACCCCCAAAATGCGACTCACAACTTTAGCTTAATTTATGAAATCGATCGGCTCATATTTTGAGCAGCTAGTCTCCAGCGACCTTCAAATACATATAAGAACAAAATATTTATAGTCTTGACAAAATTAATGTGCAATATTGTCCATGAACAGGGGCGTGGTCAAATTGTCTATATTTGGACCTAATTAGGGCGTGTTCCGATTCCACAAGGTGCAACAAAGACTGAAATCCGTTATTCTCAAGATGCGGCATTATAAGTGTGCCTACATGTGGCGACTACGAATTCCACGACAAACGAATTTTAGCTCTTGTTATTCCACCTATGAATGATAATTTCAATTCAAAAGCTTCCAGAATCCTTTCTGAGAAGTCTTAAAATCGTGGGGTCACACGAGCTATGAGGACAATGGGCGGTCAGCGGACCGTGTCACAAGTCTGGTTCCCACACGATTACGCAATACTTGGGGGTGGTCTGTCACCGCATTTCTGAGAAATTTGTGAAAGCTAGAAATTACACAGATACACCTCGTGGATGAATAACCTGGACCGTAGCGAAATTACACATGCCATAAGCATATCAGAATTGTAACCCCAACACCGCCTGGTTCAAAGATCAGGACAAGTGGGTTATGCAACAAACTGGATGCAAGGAAAACTAGTTTCGTTGATGAAAAACTTTTGAGGGTATATTACATATGGGCATAATATATTTTTATGTTCCGCTTTAAATATATATAAATATATTTATATGTGTTTTATTTTACATTTATTTTTATTTATTAATTAACTTATTTTTTAATTCAGTTATTTTTTATTTACTTAATATATGCAGTTTACAAGGAAAACTTATTTAATTTGTTGTACAGATGAGAAATAAAATATTAAAAAAGTTAATTATATAAAAGTGAATATTATAATGTATGTTGTACTACGATACATAGTTATCCATTCTGTTAAGTGTAACTGAAAAATTGCATTTGATATTATGGCGCTATATACTAATTAAGTATAGTCCCCTGACTGTCGCACAATGTGCTAAGCAAAGTGTGCAATCGTTAGGATGAATGTATTTGATGCTAAATAAAAGTTAGATATTGACCTTTCAGTTGGGGCAAAAGTTCAATTATGGTGTGTTGTAAAGAAAGCAATGCATTCTAGAAAGCGCAACTTGGATGGCTGCACATGGCCGCGGACCGAAACGGCCGATTACATAACATCGGATGAAGCAGATTGAAAGACACAGCCATGGACTGCATGTCAACGTATTCTTTTCACGCCTTTAGCCATGTAACCCAAACCATAAGGCGAGGTGCCGGTAGAAACATGTTATGATCTTTAGGACAAGTGAAACTTTCGACTTTATCTTAGTCAACAGTTTTGCTGACGCGCGGCACAAATAATGGACTACCGCCTTACATAATTATTTGTGTAATCAAGAACCACACGCATGAAGTAGAATTGGTAGAAAGCAATTGCGGCAATGTTTCACGCAAAGACATTGAAATGCAGTTTCTATGAAATAGTATTCACTTACCATTTTCGATATGTCCCTTTGAGAGGGAGGTATGCTTCTGCCGGGAAGCGAAGTCTGAGACTGTCAAGTCTCCACCTCGATATCTCAAACCAGACCCAAGCGAGAAAACAAGACAACTGCGAAGACGGCCCCTGCCTTATGTGTTGGTCATTCGTCACGGTCAGTGATCTGTGTCCACGGACAATTCCATGAACTCACTACCCAGACCGGTTTCTTTATGACACGCTGGTTAGAGAAGGGGGCGGGACGGTACCCAGTGAAGTCACCGATTCCACGAGTATTGCATAATCATGTAAGATTACATGAACTCATCGGTTCTCTGAGCAATTATACTTTTTGAGCATTGAGCCATGTAACTCGATCTCAACAAAGGAGTGGTCAAGTGTCACAATCAGGGGTCAGGCGGCCCTGG
>KB296906.1:63405-90626 GCA_000328365.1 Capitella teleta
ATAGACATCCTTTTATTATGCATTTAATTTAGTAATCACGTTGAATAAAGCATCAATGAACATAACTTTGGAAGTACATAATATAATAATAATAATAATAATAATAATAATAATAATAATAATAATAATAATAATAATAATAATAATAATAATAATAATAATAATAATAATAATAATAATAATAATAATAATAATAATAATAATAATAATAATAATAATAATAATAATAATAATAATAATAATAATAATAATAATAATAATAATAATAATAATAATAATAATAATAATAATTTATTCATTTATATAGCTCAAAATGTGCAATTATAGGATAAAGTTTCTATGCGCTTAACATAAAAGAAAATTACATGTACATACAATAATAATAATAAGATGCACAAGGTAAAGGGAGTCATGGGTGCACAGTGCCATTTCATATGTGAGAAAACCGTGACAAGAGACCGTCCTCTTCTTGGTCGAAAAACACCCTGCACTTGAACACCTTGAGACATAATATTTACATACACAGAATGCTAAGATATGAATTTAAGTATTAGGCTATGTAACACTGACGAAACATGAAAGTCTTCAATTTCTTCTTGAAGAACTGCGATGGCTGCGGCACTCGTAACTCTCTTGGTAGAGAATTCTATATCCTGCTTCCTTCACACAGCATCGACCGTGCACCGTACATATTTTTTGAAGGATGTGTTTTCAGCATAAAAGCATCGTTGGACGATCTCAGTGACCTGAGTGGAGGGTAAAGCTCGTAAAACATAATTACTACGAGTTCTTATTTTTATTCTCAAAATTATCTTCAAATCTTTTCGCCATGCTTTTAAAATTGGCGTTATATTTCATAAATCTCAAAGGGGGCAACCATGAAACGAGGAGCAATATGAAAAAACAAAAAAAACAAAAACAAAAACAAAAACAAAAACAAAAACAAAAACAAAAAAAAACAAAACAAAACAAAACAAAACAAAACAAAACAAAAAAACAATGAGCTTAAAACATCAATAGAACAGTGACCGAATTTACGCATTCGAGTATTAGTAAAACAATAGAAATCGAAAGCAGCCTTTTTACACATTGTTGTAGTACTAGTGTCTCCGATTGATGTACCCAGATTGGTCTGCCACATACCAGCCACATCATCGGCATAACTCAATGAAGCTTCAAAAAAAGGGGAGGGGACCCGGACAAAATTGCAACAGAATTTATATTTAGTATACCCGATGCAGAATTGGAAGCTGCATAACATATCCAAAATCCACTAAAACCCGCCGTTCGAAAACTCTGAGCTGTGAATGGATGAGAACTATAACAGAAACCTTGGTCACAAACATTTTGAACATGTTTTGAAAAGAGATTAATTCATTCATTGATTGATCACGATGGCTATAATACAATTAGTCACATATATTTTTTTTTTTTTTTTTTTTGCAAATAATTCACATATATTGCTAGTATATTTTACATCGTCTATTTCACCTGTGCTATTACTCTTCTTGTTTCTAATTCTATATGGAAGCAGATTCTGCCTCAATGAGATGTGAGTCGTCGCCGACGCGGATAACGATGCTTTAATTGACTACTAGTGTTTGCTTTCGCAATCTCTAAGCGAACACATTTGATTGCGAAAACACACCTATTAAATGAGCAGGAGTGAATTAAGGATTAGCGTGAAATGATCGAGATTCTCAAGTAATTATTCCAGATTTAAATGATTTATATTCATAAAAAGTATACTGGGGTTTTCATGTATTCAACCGAGAATGAGAATGAATGTCTTTGTCATAAAACGAGTTATATATATATGCATCACATTTTTATTTTATTTTACCATGCAACATCCTTTTGTTTAGGTTAATATTATGTAACCTATGTAACTAGCTGTTATGTTTACGTTTATGTTAATTACATTTATGTTAATGTATATATATATATATATATATATATATATACTGTTAATACACTTATCAATCACCTTGTATTTTCACATAAAAAATGCCAATGATATCATTGAAAATGCCCTGTTAACTTTTTCTCAGCACGTATTGCGTCCCGTGTTCCTGATAATTATTGTACTTTCCTTGCCATTTACAGGCCAGGAGTTGCATAAACATGTACAATATTTAAGGGTTTTTTTGTAGGTGCATGTAATAACATATTATTAGGCGACAGTTTTAATAATTCACTACAACAAACAGGAGTTAACTCATTTGTTTTATTTGTCTACTATAACACTATGAATTTTGATAAAACTATTAACGCATATTATAGATCTATATAAAAATAGTGAAACGCAAAATACAAAATTTCAAGTTTCAGTAAAACGATCCTGATTCACTCAGTTTATGGAGGGACAGCTGAAATGATAGCAATAATCAATGATAAGAATAATAATATTATTCTTATCGTGGACAGAATAATTTATTATGTCCACGAATTACTTACGAATATCGCAGTAAGTTCCTATGAAATTCGATGGACATTCACAGAATATATCAACGCCATTGGTAACGCATGCTCCCGTATTATTGCATGGATTCGGAGTGCAAGATGCTGAAAGGTATAACCATGAACAATGGACGTATTGAGCATATCTCAACTTACCTGTCTCACAGGTGTCTCCAGTGAATCCAGGTTCGCAGTCACAGGTGAACGAACCTGCAGTCCCCGTGCAGGTCCCTCGACTCGAGCACAAAGTAGATTCACAGGTAAGGACTGATAGTTGATGAAGGATAAATCAGATGATTGAGGCATGATATAGTGAGGTCATATTGACCTGTCTCGCAGTTGATTCCAGTGTAGCCTTCTGCACAGATGCATTGGTAGTCGTTTAGGTTACTCTGACAAGTGGCACCATTCTGGCATGGATTGCTATCACACGGCAATTCTTGTGCTGAAAATAAATAGTTATTAATAATTTATTCAATACAGAACAAACGCATCAATGCATTTTTGTTTGCAAATACGTTGTATGTCAAATAAAATAAATTATAGTAAGGTAGATCGATGGAACAAAATTGAGAACGAGAGAAAAATATACTTCTACTCAGGGACTCTGTTCCCTGCAAAAGAAATAGACTCGGTTGGTATTAGTCAGGACTGCTTACCGGCACTCTCGGCTGCCCAACCGTTCGAAAGAGCCGACAGCCGGTCATCTAAACGAAACAAAAACAGTTAATCCTGTCGCTTGTTCATATTTACAAGTGGTCACCAATTTCACAGTTGAGACCATTGAAGCCTACAAGACAAATGCAGAGATAACGAGCGTCATTCTCCACGCAGGCTCCACCATTCAAGCAAGGTTGACTCAGACAAAGAATTCCGGACGAAGTATCTTTTCATGCAATGAATTAATCGAGCTTTTGTTTATGATCCTCGTTACCTGTTTCGCAATTGGTACCCGTGAAGCCATCAGGGCAAGAACATTGGTAGAATGTCGAACCCTCAAGGCACGTTCCACCATTTTGGCAAGGATTTGAGTCACATGGAGTTATGGCTGGAGAGCACAAGAATGATTTTTAAAATTGATTCAATGAAATAAGAGACTCTGAAATGCACCATTGTGTATTAGTTCATAACTTACCAATTTCACAATTGGCTTCAGTGAAACCAGTAGAGCACTGGCATACATAAAAGTCAGTTCCCTCGAGACAGGTACCTCCATTCAGACACGGATTAGAGTCACAGGGGCCTGTAGCAGCATCTAGAATTTCAAAAACATAACATGCATCGCCATCAAAATGAGATCACTAACTAATTTCACAGTTGGTCCCACTGAAGCCAGTAGAGCATTGGCATAAATAGAAGTCAGTTCCTTCGAGACAGGTACCTCCATTTTGACACGGGTTTGAATCACATGGATCACTAGCTGCATCTAAAGTAAGCCACAATATTGCATGTATAAATAAGTAAAGGTCATTGTAATGAAACTTACTAATTTCACAATTGGTCCCAGTGATACCAGTAGGACATTGGCATAAATAGAAGTCAGTTCCTTCAAGACAGGTACCTCCATTTTGACACGGGTTTGAATCACATGGATCAGTTGCTGCATCTAAAGTACACCACAATATTGCATGTATAAATAAGTAAAGGTCATTGTAATGAAGCTTACTAATTTCACAATTGGTCCCAGTGATACCAGTAGGACATTGGCATAAATAGAAGTCAGTTCCTTCAAGACAGGTACCTCCATTTTGACACGGGTTTGAATCACATGGATCAGTAGCTGCATCTAAAGTAAGCCATAATATTGCATGTATAACTAAGTAAAGGACATTGTAATGAAGCTTACTAATTTCACAATTGGTCCCAGTGATACCAGTAGAACATTGGCAAACATAGAAGTCAGTTCCTTTGAGACAGGTACCTCCATTTTGACACGGGTTTGAATCACATGGATCAGTAGCTGCATCTAAAGTAAGTCACAATATTTCATGTATAACTAAGTAAAGGACATTGTAATGAAGCTTACTAAAACATTGGCAAACATAGAAATCAGTTCCTTTGAGACAGGTACCTCCATTTTGACACGGGTTTGAATCACATGGATCAGTAGCTGCATCTAAAGTAAACCACAATATTGCATGTATAACTAAGTAAAGGACATTGTAATGAAACTTACTAATTTCACAATTGGTCCCAGTGATACCAGTAGGACATTGGCAAACATAGAAGTCATTTCCTTCGAGACAGGTACCTCCATTTTGACACGGGTTTGAATCACATGGATCAGTAGCGGCAACTAAAGTAAGCCATAATATTGCATGTATAACTAAGTAAAGGACATTGTAATGAAACTTACTAATTTCACAATTGGTCCCAGTGATACCAGTAGGACATTGGCAAACATAGAAGTCAGTTCCTTCGAGACAGGTACCTCCATTTTGACATGGGTTAGAATCACATAGATTGAGCTGTCTACCTTGAAACCAATGCCATGTTAATACTTACAGCCAACTCTAAATCTTTTTCAATGCTTACTACTTTCACAATTTATCCCAGTGAACCCAGTGAGACATTGACAGACATAAAAGTCTGTTCCCTCAAGGCACGCTGCTCCATTCTGGCACGGATTTGATGAACACGGTTTTGTGAGATCTGCATATTTATTGATGTAGTGCGTCATTTGTCTACATTGTACACTCAAAATATTAGCTCACCCATTTCACAATTAATACCAGAATATCCCGTGGGACACTGGCAGACATAGAAAGTTCCTCCATCTAAGCATTGCCCTCCATTTTTGCATGGGTTGGAATCACAAACATCCGGAATCTCTGAGCAAAATATTTTGAATTGAATGTCCGAAACAACAGCACCACACAATGTTTAACAAGTTTCACAGTATTGACCTGTTTCGCAATTGGTCCCAGTGAAGCCATTGGCACATTGACAAACGTATGAAGTGCCGTCCACGAAACACTGTCCTCCATTTACGCACGGATTAGATGCACATGGGTTGGAAATGTCTTCAGAAATACAGACATCAGACAATAGAGAATTGCAAGGATATGCTTCACAAACCTATTTCACAATTAGTTCCTGAATATCCAGTTGAGCATTTGCAGACATAGAAGTCATCTCCGTCAAGACAAATTCCTTCATTTTTACATGGGTTTGAATAGCATGGATTTGAACTGTCTGTAAGGTAAACAATAATTAGGAGATTTACTTTGTCTTCATTCCTGAGAAAAGATTTTGATTAATCACCAATTTCACAGTTGTCACCCGAGAAACCACTAGGGCACTGGCACAAATAGAAAGTATCCCCGTCCAAACAAACTCCGTTGTTCAAACATGGGTTTGAGGTGCAGACAGACTCCTCTGAAGAGATGGAATCATATAATGAAGCATTACAATAAACCACTAACCAATTTCACAATTAGTTCCGTCAAATCCTTGTTTACATTCACAGAAATAGTTGCCTCCGATATCCAAGCAAAATCCGCCATTTTGGCAAGGTTTTGAGGCGCAATCGTCAAACAAATCTGACGACCAAAATGCAATGCTGCAATATACAGTTAATAACAGGGGATAGAACTGAACAGACCTGTTTCACAATTCACACCAGTAACCAAACTGGGACAGATGCATGAGTATGACGATCCGTGGTCAATACATGTTGCTCTGTGTTGGCAAGGATTGGAAGCACAGTCATCGATAGAAACTATTGAACAGGTGTGTTATTGATGAAAATGCGTATTTAATCAAATAATTATTACCTGATTCGCAGGTTGTTCCTTCAAACCCAGCAGCACAGAAGCAGTAGAACCCAAATGGACTGTCACTGAAGCAGCTTGCTCCATTTTTGCATGGTTGGATATCGCAAGCTGTTCCTGAAGCTTTGTGTGGGATATTGTATGATCAAATTGCATGTGAACCTGAGTAGAGTCATCATACCTGTATCACAGTTTGTGCCGGTAAACGGATCTTGACAAACACACGAATAAGAGTTTAACCCTTGAGCACATTGCCCGCCATTTTTACATGGGCAACTTGCACATTCATCAATATCTGTGAATAATTGACACAAATGCACGAATATTCGCCATATAACCCTGTACCTGTTTCGCAATTCGTCCCTGTGTATCCAGGTATGCATTGACAAACATAGGTGTCAATTCCATCAGCACAAACTCCATTTTGACACGGTGAGCTGCTACATTCGTTAATCTCTGTGTAAAACACCAATGATAATCAAAATGAACAGATAATCACATATTATTTGGGCACCTGTGTTACACGTACGACCCGTGTATCCAGGTAGACATACACAGGTGAATTGATTGACCCCATCGATACAGGTAGCTCCATTTGCACATGGTCGGACAGCACACTGATCAGTATCTATGGAGTCGATACTCTGTCATACGATATCACTTGCATGGTGCCAATAACGCATCACCTATGTGACAGAACACTCCACTGAAACCTGCGGGGCATGTGCAGAGGAAGGCAGCCTTCAGATCTGTGCATTGCCCACCGTTTAAACACGGACTACTAGCACATTCGTTGATTTCTGGTGTAGAAGGATACGAAAACAACACGTAATGGTCCACCTTTAATATGTCGCTATACATTCTCACCCGTGGAACAGGTAAGCCCAGTGTACCCGGCAGCGCACTGACAAGAAAACGCGTCATCCCCATCATAACAAGTGGCCCCATTCTTGCAAGGAACACTCAAGCAATTGTTAAAATCTGAAATCAACCAAGCACTGGTCATCCTGATACTTGTAAACCTCAAATAAATTACCCTTTTCACAGTAAACTCCGTCATAACCAGGCAGACAGACACAGGTAAATCCGGAATCCGTATTGAAACATGATCCTCCGTTTAGACATGGTTTGGTATCGCAGCTATTTGCCCCTGAGGTTGCATTATATTATTATTATTTTTTTTTTTTACGCTTATTTTTTTATGATTAACTCCTCACCAATTTCGCAGTGTGTTCCAGAGTACTTCGATACTACAACGGCAGCGCACTGACACACGTAGCCACCTCCGCTGTCCAGGCATGTTCCACCATTTAGACAAGGGTTGCTAGAGCATTCATCGGGTTCTGCGATGTTTAATTTTCTTTATTATAATTTTGGGAGAGCTTAAGATAAGTTACTAGCCTCAGCGAAATAAGTTGCGAAACAAGAGATTAATAATGTATTGATTCGTTTATCTTTCTTAATTAATGCTCACCTGTGAGACAGGTGGGCCCACTGTAGGATCCAGTGCAGACGCACACAAAGGACACAGACCCCGATTGAATGCACACTCCTCCGTTGGCACATGGATTAGGCACACAGGGATCGGCGGCTAGGAGATGGAACAAATGGCTTTAGCTTCACAGATGTACATAGTTCACATGATCAAAGGCAGACAAATCAATTTGTACGTTGGGTAACTTTTAAAAGGGCGTGTACTGTGTATACATGCAGGGAGAACATTACGCACCGATTGTCGCAATCGGACTTAAAATCCTCACCTTTATTTCTTTCTCTTTTTAATAATTGAATGACCTGTTTAATAAGCATACACTTTAGATAACGTAACCTTGTTAATCATCCCTTGTGAATGGAATATATGTCGTGTTGATATTTCGATATACGCGCTGCAGTGTTGAATCGCGTGGTTAAAAATACGTGAAATGATCTCAAGCAGAGAGGTTCATTTAAGGTGTTAAGTACTTCATGGTCCGTCTGGGTCCGGCAAAAAAAAAAAAAAAAAAAAAGAAGATTTATAGTACCAACATACGAGCGAAGCATCTCGCCTGTTGGTGTTATATGGCTAATTCAAGATTAATTCTGCGAACTAGCTCCGGCGATTATGTAAAATTATTTTGGCGCTGAGCTACAACATTTTTTTTTTTTTATCTCGAATTAGAATTTGCATTGAACTGAACTGAATAATCAAGATGACTCACGGAATCCATTACATTGGGCCGCCTCCATAGGGTTGAGATTATCGTTGAAGTCGTCAAAGGAATCAATAACGGTGAGGTAGTTATCTGATGGTGAGGACGATATGATCTCCAGTTCCTCTATCCTGATCAGATCTGTAGCTCCTATGACGAACACCTCAGCCATCGTCTTCAACGTGTTGGCGTATCCTTCAGTCAGGTCCTCATCGACGTTGCCCTGGCCATCTGAGATGAGCATGACGATATTGGGAGCGTCTCTACGGTCACCGGAAGTGATGTTGTACGCCCAATCGATGGCCCTCCACAGAGCACCGGATGTGTTTGTTTGTTGGTCTTTCCAAGGAACCTCTGCGATTGCTCGATCCACGAGAGCATTGGTCGGGTACTGGTTGAAGGTGAAGTTCAGCTTAGCCTTGTCTCCGAAATTGATAACCGAAATCTGGTACGCATTTGGACCGACTGGCAGGTCGGCCACAGTTGCACGGATCCAATTGTTGATTTTGCCCCAATTGGTGATCGGACTGTTGGTTGGTATATCCCGGTTGATGGATCCAGAGGAATCCAGGATAAAAAGAAGATCCGCTTTACTGCATGCTACATTCATGTACAATATGCATTATAGATTGACATTATATGACATTCACAACTCACGTATAGCGCAATGGACAGAATTGAATGCCACAAATACAAGGAGAGGTAATAAAGTGAGCGCCTGTACAGTGAAAAAAAAACATTAAAAACTCAGAAAATATTCCATAAAAGCAGTACCATCATGCAAGTCTCTGCCCACAGTAACATGGAAGCTCCCTCAACACTGGACGGGTAGGGTGTTTTCCATCCCTTATATTCACCTAGAGGTTACTCCCAAGGTCCTGGGGTGACGCCTGCTCCTCAAACACCAATTAGCTGGCTATCAGCTGCAGTTTCTCTCGGTTTCTCTAATACCATCGCAATCAAATTAGAATATATACCCAAAGTCTCTCAAACAGGGGCTCATTATAAAATGCTTCTTTGAGACCGAGATTAGTTCTTCAAAGAGTGACACCCATATTTAGGAGTTTTGTGTTCTTTCTGGGGACACTCATAATCCGTGAGTCAACACCGTTCACACCTTCTTTACTGTTGAGAGATTTTTATCTTTTTTCCAATGCGCACGACGAGCTTGATCCAGCTGGACCAGTTAGTGACTGTTTGTCAATAAAAACCCAATGATACATGACTTTTTTTCTTCTTCAGAACTTCAGATATGTATATCCAACATTTGTATTAGTAATTCTCGAAGATTACAGAAGCGGGAGAGAGTACCACTTCTGTCCAGGATACAATGATGTAACCAATAATATGTTTAAATGAATTTTATCTTTAATTATACAAATTAGGCAACCAATAGGCATAAATATTACGGACCAGCCTCTCGCCATATAATTATGTACATAAATATTATGTTCAGTATATCGATCGGCTTCTTTATTGCTTGTTTATTACTTGTAATATGTTATAATTTCGTAGTTCGGATTATACTTTATTACATAACATACTTGAATTTTACTCTTCTCTGCTTATATTTTTGCTGGAGAGACAGTAGAGTTACCAGTGCTAGTGTTGCCATTATTACCTTACCATTTAAGAGTATAATATGTGGTATTTCTATAGAGTAAACTTTAATATTTTGTGTGAGTCCATATCATTTCATAGTGAACGAAATACCACGGCAAAGTATTGTTTACATTATAGTGAATATTACTACATAGTACATGCACGTATTGGTCACATTAGTATGCATTAAGCAAAATTATTTACATAAACAAATAGTTTTGCATCATAGGCTCCTATGAGCTTGCAGAGGGCAGTTCACATAATCACATTAATGCGAAGACCCCCAGTGGTAAATAACACCCGTGGCTTCTATTCTTCTCATGAAAGGAATTAGTTGATATCTACTAAATACTATAATATAGTGTGGTACGAAAAGGGTTTAATTTGAAGTTGCAGATTTGGTGATAAAGCCATTGTGTACGCCTGTTTGGTTGCAGCCTCTGCTTCTCTGAATCGAAATAAACGAGTCCTCATCGTTTTAAACGTTATAAAATATTTTGATACACCATTTTTTTTTTATGGTCATTCATGGTCATGCAGAGGAGATAATTTATCATTGGAACGAGAACTACCTCTGTAGTACATAACACTTTCATGATGTTTGTTTGTTTGTTTGTTGTTGTTAGGTTTTTTTTTTTCTAAACTTCTAGAATTAAGATAATATTTATGCTAGTTAATTTCAAAGATTTGTTTTGATTTGAAGTGGTGCATCTGGCGATGGCGCCATTGTATTGTGTACGCTAAATTACCTTATCTTATCTTATCTTATCTTACGCATGTTTGTTCGCGGCCTCTGATGCTCCGGGCTTTACGACGAATGTGCATAGACGGCGTCGTTAATGTAGCATTTCTGGAATATTTAATCGCTATAAAATTACTAGGTAAAAGGCCTATTTATTTGATAAGGGCCTATTGCTACTATAAATGATAATTATATTGGAGTATACAGCATGGTTTTAGAGAAAAGAGCACTCTTGTAATACGCAAGGTTGAAAAATCCCTATTACTTGTAAATATAATTTTGAATCACCCTGTATATTATACAGTGTGAACCAAAAGAAGTCTATCAACTCTCTGTTAAAAACAAAACTTGAAAATTGGCTAAAATTTATCTATTATCAAAAAAAAAAAAAAAAAGATATGACATAGATTGACTAGGTTATTATGCACCCATGTATGCAAAGAAATAGAATAAAACGTTAATTTTGCACGAGGGAGGAACAGTTCAATGCAAGTGGCAAGTGATCGCGAAGAGCTTTTATTTGCGCGTAATCAGGTGAGGCCCTGAAACAGCATTGTGGAATGTCATCTGTTGCTCGGCGCTGCAGTACAAATTATCTGCTTTGTTTTGATTTTAGTAGATAATCATAAACATTAGTGCTACAATCTCAACAACAGCACTCACAAACAATAAAATAGTTCGTTCATCCTATAACAGTAATTTAAAAAGAATAGTATTGGATGCACGAAGATAATTAATTTTAACGACCGGCGTCACAAAAAATATTTCGCGCGTTTTCTGCCGCTCGATCGCCGCTCGCTGCGCAGCATCGTACTCTTCAGCGAAAAACGTAGATTTTAGTGAGTATCTTACTTTGCAGTTGTTTTATCTTTTTCATTGTTTGTATTTCTTAAGTAGGACATTATACAGTTATACGTTACACAACATGCTACGTACCAAAATAACGACAGAACAGCGTATTTGGATTTTAACAACATATTCTCGATCAAAAAGTGCTGAAAAAGTCAGAGCTGCGCTTGACGACATTCAATGATTTATGTATGCGATTTTCAAATTGACACATGCACTCGAACAGTCAATTAAGAATGGCTCTGAGTTGTGTTTCGTGTTGGGCTGTTGAGGCACATATCACAGCTAATCGCCATAATTTATGTTTTCACTTCAAACGTGTGCAATTTGGGGAAGATTATCCATGCAAATAAAGGGAACCGTCGGTAATGAGATGTCAAATTCGTGGATTTTCTTCCAGTTTTCCTGAAAAACCATTTCGCCTTTTGCTAACATCTCAACCAGACATGATTAACTCCCACTACCCCCTTTCCATACGTCCTTTAATTATGTACATTGCGCTACCAATACATAATATAATTTACAATTACGTGCACTTGTATCTTAATTGTCTTTGACTGCAATAAGTAAGAGCGATCATGCCGATGCCTTGCACGAATTCAGAGTTTGAACCCAACAATCTTTGTGTTCTGCTGATTTCAATTTGCACATCAAATTATCTCATAAATTATCTCATAAATTATCTCATAAATTACCTCATAAATTATCTCATAAGCTATTATTGGGAATTCAAACACGTTTTACGGCAACATGGGCTCTGTTTTGGGACTGGCGCCCGTGTCACCCGAATGGGTTGGGTGGAGCCGTAAAACCCCATCACTCACTCACGCTCTGTTTTGGGGGAGAATCGTGGTTTCAATTTTGTGCGACGCAGTTTGGATCGCCCAAATGTCGCATTGAGGGCGAAATGAACATGAAATGACACGGTCTCCGGCACTACTGAAAAGAAGCACCGGCACACACCGACGAAAACTGACTCCTATTTCGGTATATCCATTTCACTCAGTTTCACATGACGTCACTCGGAATTCCCAAGATGGCTCACAAGGCGAGTACAAGTGAAAATGAATTCACCGCGTATTTGCTGAATACGACCAGTTGACTAAATGTTACTATAAATAGCAGCCAATGAGATACCACCTGTCATCGGTGTATGCCTGTGTCATTATATATATGACCAGGGAACCAGTGAATCTTGAGAGCCTGGCAGTTCATGACTAACGATTTAGATCGCAACTATGTCTTAGTTGTGAACTAGCTAGTTCGATGTTTATGCATACGGCCCCAGCTTTCGAAAGTATGCATACAGAGCGGCACTACACTACGTAGTACACGCAAAGACCATTATTGTTATTAGACAGGATGCCGTTTGAATGTCAATGTGGCTCCAAATTCTTTGCTGATGCGCTTCATTAGTCCGTCGACTGTGTTCTCAAGACACAGCTGGCGAGCCGGCTACCTCATTAGTTACTCGTGGCCATGCTGCGCGCTTCAGACGTAAACTTTGGGGTTTCCAGATTTTCAGCTGGCTCCCATGATGACCGCCTTCACCTTGATGTCCAGTGATACCAATATTACCGTAATTAGGATGTCACCGATAGTGCGTACGTACGTTACTTTAATGTGCCACTATAAGAGTCTTTAAAAAAAAGATATAATTCCATTATGACGAGCTAAGCACGTTTTTTATTGGAGAAATCAATATTTTAATTTAAGAAATTCTGAGAACAATTCAAATTGCCAATATGAAAAAAAGACAATTGTTTCCACAAAGACAACGCAACAGTTGAAAAGCAAGTACGGGTACGTCCTAAAAACAAATAATTATTGTCTCCACGTGACCAACGAATAACATAAATAACACATATGACACAAATAACACAAATAACTTCATTATTTACATTAATAAAATCTGATGAGAAGACTTTGAAACAATAAATATAAATATGGCCAAGTTTGAGAAAATATAAATATTGAATATAAAAATATTTCACGACAGTTTTTCCAAGTCAATACAAATCAAGAAGTTGAAATATAATCACGAACGATTCATGAATCAACCGGAGCCCCACGCAAACAGAATTCATTAAAAAGTGCAAAATCTGCGAGTGCAATATTTCGGTTAATTTCAAGTTTATAGTTTCTCTCAGTTACTCACCTTCTTTATCGCTCACTCATTCAATTAGACTAACTCTCATTCATACAATAAACATTATACGCATATGCAGAAGGCAGTGTGAAAAAAAAATGCAAGTCTCTGACCACCTCAATGAGTTAAACATTCGGTCATTCCTGCAGAAGTCCCAAATACTGAGCATCCATGTCGCCCTTTAAGCTGAACACACTCATCACGGAATCGAGTTTCTCAATGACTGAGGGCGGTAGGGTGCCTGACCGGTGTGCTTGACCGCTCGGCCCAGGGGGCAGCTCATCCAGCCCCCCCACATCAGGCTGAACCGATGAGCAGGACAAAGGAGGCACTCGGCAGATTCCACGTGCAGCCTTGTCGTCTGGGTCACTGTTGGATGATTGGCTGGGGTCAGCTGCACTGCTACTTTCTGCGTGGCTAGGGCAAGAAGCGCTTTCTTTGCTGGAGCCATTCTTATCGGAGTTGGCGCCTGGCTTGTCCCCTCCAGAACTGCTGTTTCCTCTGCCTGAGGAGTCAGCGTTACTCATGCTGGAGAAGCCAGAAGTGGTGGACTGCATGCCAGACACAGAAGCAGACGGGTGATACTGGCCAGCCTCGTACTCCATGCTCACTGTGTTCTGGTTGGGCGATTGAGACACGACATTAGTCCTTGAAGTCTCAACAAGCGCATCATCACGACTCGACAGAGAAGAAGAGCTGAGAGAGTCTGCCTCAGAGGCCTGGAGGTCTTCCAGGAGGCAGCTCATCTGCATGCGCACCAGATCGGGCTGGCCAATACTGGGCAGCAGCTGCTGTTTGCAGTCAAGCAAGTCTTGTGCACAGCTGCGAGTGGAGCCTTGCGGCTGCGGCTGCTGCTGCTGCGATTGGTAGCTGCCGTCAGCTGTGTCCCGGGGCATCCATTGCTCACCACTATTGTCCTCGTACCAGACGCGCATCGGTACAAACAGCTTGCTGAAGTATTCCTGCTTCTTATGCATACTTACTTTGGTCTTGACGGCTGCTCGCTTCTTGCTGTCATTCTCTGATTCAGAGGACAAGTTGCTGGCACCCTTGCCAAAACTGCCGGATGATGAGGCGTTGTCAGATTCCTTCATGGAGCTGGCTGCCTCCTCGTTGCTCCTGCTTTCACTCAGAGTGAGTTCACTGGACGCTTTACTGCTGGTGTCCGCACTGCTCTCGTTGCTGTCGTCGCTGCCCTCATTCTCAGACAGCTTATCCGTGGATTTAGGTCGAGCGGGGCTATCGAGGGAGTCGAGGGAGCAAGGGGAATCCCTGCACTGTTCCTCCTCCTCCATTTTCACTTCCTCCTGCTTCTCCTCTTTCATAGGAGCCTCATCGGAGCCAGGATCAGTCGATTCAGAGTCATCATATTTTGCCAAAGCGCACTCAGACATGAGGAGAATATCGTCATCCTGTGAAGTGAAATATATTCAATGATATCAGAGTCTTTTTGCCCTAGTAACTTACTTGAGATTTGCTGTCTTTGTCCAAAGATGACATGAAAGAAAGTAGATCATCAAGCTGCTGACTCAACTGCTGAGGCTGTCGCATGAGCTGCAGGGACAGAAGATCCTGCTTGAGGAGGTCCCCGCAAGTCGGCCTCTGGACCTCATAGCGCATCTGCACTTGGCGTGTCCAGTTGACCATCTGCCTCCACGGGGGGTCCATGCTCTTGGGAGGGGGTCGGCTTCTGTTGAGTTGTCCCTGCTTCAAGGGTGTGCCACTGCAAGGCTCAGGTCCACGGTCCTCCTGATACAAAACACACAGATTAGTAAAAGAGACAGAACAGGGGATACACACCTCCTCAGCACTGTGGTTTTGACTAGGGTCAGTGGAGGATTCAAGGAGAAAGAGAAGTGAGGAATCCGTGCAGTCTGTACTGAAGTCCATATCCACTGCGGCTGCCACTGACTGCACAGTGACAGGCGGCCCAGGGCCCTGGTGGCTGTTGAAGGTCTGCTTTGGAGTGAGTGCTGCTTTCTGCTGTAAATTACAAAACTATGATCACATGACAAAAGGCCGCGGCATGAGAGACTCACGGGAGAACCGTCAGCATTATCAAGGGTTTGCATTACTTTGGGCAGAACAGGAGTAGCCGCAAATGTAGCAGATGGAATGGGTACAACAGTTGGCTGCAGGGCCATGCCGGGGCCCATCATGAAGCCAGGGGAGACGAGGGCGTTGGGTTGCCCAGTTAACGTGGAGAAGACGGCAGGCATGGAGGCGGCTTCTGTACGTGAGAAGGATTGTCTGACTGAAAGGCTGAATGGTGAGCACTCACGATGCTGAGCGTAGATGGGCCAAAATGGCATCATGGCAGCCTGTGGTTGAGACGTCGCGGGGTTGGTTCTGACAGCGGACGCTGAGATCGGGTCATTGGGGGTCACAGGGGCAGATGGGGTAAAGAGGGGGGAGGTCAAAGGGTACATGGAGGGAGGGGGGGTGGGGTAGACCTGGGGTTGGACGGCAACGGGTTGCTGCCACTGTGGCTGCATGGAGTGGAATGCGGAGCTGGATGCAGGTAAGCTGGAAAGGCGGAACGCCATAGATGTTGAAACAGGAGGGGCGATCCACCGCGTCTCCAGAGATGTCATGGGAAAGGGAGGTTGGAGGGTGGGGGGTACTTGGCGGCTGGGAATGGCTTTGCCATCGTCCTGCCGCATTAGTTTAGTGGAGACCATCTTCTCATCTGCTTCGTGTTCAGCTGGAATCTGGCGCTTCTGTTTGGTTCTGCCAAGCGTCTTCAGCATACGAGATCCCGCTTGCGAGAGAAGATAACCGGCCTTCTCTTTCATCATCTTCTCAATGAAGAATTTCTCATGAATCTTGTCGTGCGCCTTCAGAGCATTCATGGAGAGTCTGACAGGAGTGTAGTCCTGCATCTCCATGGGAGTGGTCTCCTTGTGAGTCTCCTCTCCCAGGTCTTCATGAGCAGGGGACGGGGGAGCCAGCTCTTCCCGTTCGTGCTCTGACACGAGGGCTTTAGTGCTGCTGGCCTGACTCGGGATTCTCGCTGGCAGAGGAAGCTCCACGTCCACTGTGATTGGCTCCTGGATGCTGGGGCTGCCTATCACATCGCCTGAGCCCATCTGAGAGAACTGGATGCCTTTGGGGAACTCGGCAGATGAACCGTGACTCATAAGATAACGACGGATACTAGAGGCATATGAGAGGCCCTCGTAGAGCACAGAGAGATCCTCCTCAGACAACGATATGGATCCCCCGGAGGAACTTCCTTCATCCTGCTCTTTCTCCTTGCGTTTTATCGCTTCCTCCAGGAAGCTCTCTGTGCTCATCAGGCCAGACTCACTGGACGAACCGCTTTCTCTCTTCAAACCAGACGCTAAAACAAAAGCATAAGAAACAAGACTCCATGTGAGAGAGAGGCTTACCCTCAGCCGTCAGCGGTAACGTCTCCTGAACAACCGATAACTCAGGGGGGGGACATGCGTCCGGACCATCACAGGAGGGTTCAATCGGCTGATCAAGCAGCTTCTTGATCAATTTCTCCATTGAGACGATATCGGGGCTCTCAACTGGGAGATTGGTCCTCATCTTGATGACGCTGGCGTTGTCAAAGACGTCACAGTTGTCGGGACCCCTGAAGGTGGAAAAATGAGAAAAGTCAGAGAGAGGGAGCATTCCTTACTTGATCACAGTGTGATGTCCTGTGATGCTGTCCCAATTCTTGACCCACTTTGTCTGGATCAGGAGGTAGTCACCGTTATGAGCTCGCATTCTGTATGGGGCGCTTGTGTATTCCCCCCTTGGATCCGAGACCACGTGTTGGTATATGGTGAAGAGCAGGGGAAGGTCCTTCGGGTGGTAGTAATTGAAGATGGACGAGCTGATCATGTCTTGTGGGAGGTACCCCAGCAGAGAGATGCCAGCCTCATCAACATGGCTGTAAGTGCAGAACACAGTGTGCTTCGTACTGAACGTCACCTGATCCGGCAGTTTTCCAGGCTCTATAGTGGAACAAGAATGAACGAATGAACAAGCAGTCTGGAGTGCAAGTACCTCTGAAGGCGGATCGAATGGGCTGACATTCAATGACCATGTAATCCTCCGCAGAGGGTGGCTCACTGTCGTCACCCTCTTTGCCTGTCTGGTCGTTGGCGATGCAAAGTGACTGGATGCTCACTCTGCCGTAGAAGGCAGTGAAACGGTCAGGGCGCACAAGGTTGAAGCCAGTGCGCAGGCTTTTGTAGTGCCGCAGTTTGAAGTAGAACGGATTCACTAGACTTCTCGGCTCATCTTTGCCGCCAGCAGCAGCCGATGAAGTGGACGTGATGAGGGGGGCACTGGCGACGGACTCATCGTTCTCCGCAGAAGAGATGAGAGCGCGACACTGCGACAGTTTGCTGGTGAAGGTGGACAAGTCATGCTTCCTTAAGAAGTCCAATATTGATTGTTTCAGCCAATAATCCTGTAATTCAACAACATTAAAATCAAGATTGATCCATTTGGAGATGAATACCTTCGGATAACCAAGGATCAGGACCAAGTCCTCAGACACATCGCATATAATGGTGTCGTTCAGACTCATCACAATGCGAAAATTCTGAAGAAAATAAGGTTGAGGTGAGCAACTAGCGAAGAGAGCCAAGAACCCACCTCAGACACCCCTTGCAGGTTATACTGAGACATCTGATCGCGCAGAGAACGCAGGGAGATGGCACGGGGAGGGGCGGGGGTGCAAAAGGTGGCGTCCGATGTCTTGGGGGCATCATTATCACTGGTCTCAGCGTTGTTCATCTGTTTCATGCGCTGCACTACCTGCTGCAGAGTTCCGAGAAGGCCCTTGCGCTTTGATCCCTCTGGCATAAGCGAGTGCAGTTCACGGAGACACTGCTTCACACGTTCCTTCTTCTCGCGATGGTGCGGTGGTTGGCCGGTCTTCTGTGTGCTGTGGAAGTGACGTACTTATAGTCATACGCAGATATTAAACTTCAGAGGATTTATTTGCTGAAATACCAACAAGAGAACTGCCGGGTATAAGTATTATTTAAGTCAAGTGCTTGTATTTCTCACTCAAATTTGACAGGGGCTGAGTCCGAGATTAGATCACCTCATTTATTATTCTCGTGGTGTAAATATTATCATAAAATAATTTTTTTTTTTTAATGAAAAGTCACTTTTCATAAGGTAACCTATTTAATTCATATATAAATAATTAGAATTTAAAAAAGAACAATGCGCTAATTATTGTCTTTATGCATGATTCGTTTAGAGTGAGCTTCACCATCATCCCATGACACCTGCAAGTATTCCCCCTCAATGGAAAGCTGGCTTTCTCTTCTTTATAGAAACAGTAACTCGGACTACTTAAAAAGACTTTATGAGCAACAAAGGAGACGGTGCCTGACCTGAACAATCAATATGACCACATCACTGTAAGCAGATAACTTCAAACTTTAAAAAAAAAAACTCGAAAAAATTATCATTTCACATTTTGTGATGATTGCCATATCAAAACTTAAAAGCCCCTCTATAAGCTGATAAAATCTCTCAAAAAGGTAAATCTGCGACATAACCTTGGTTTTGCGCTGGAGCATCAGTTTAAAAACTCACCCGTATCCGCTGGAGGCTGAGGCTCCACAACTGCCGCTGTCCATTGAGATGAGTTCCGCCTCCATTTGGCCCCTGCTGTGTGTGAAAGAAATCAAATAAAGTGAAAGAGAAAATAAATGCTGCAATTATCTTGCAAAATATTGATTGATTTTTGGTCCTCCAAATGAATTTATTGCGCTCTCTGGCCGACCACTTACTAATGCTTCCTGCCTTTATAACCGGCATCCGTAAGGTATTCATTGAATCCCTTCTTTATATCAACCACTGGAAACAATTCTGTTAGTTTCATCCCTCTTTACTCTCACCAAACGGAATTATGTAACCAGGAGAAGCTAATTAGCGTTATGCAATATACAATGCAAATTAAACACAAATTAAATAAAATTGTGTCAACAGTAATAATTACTTTCTGGAATGTCGGAAAAATAAAAATTGCTTGTACAGGAATCCGTAGGGTGTTTTGTTAGCTTACTAGCTGGTATCTACACTTTATTACTAAGTTCAAAATAATTAATTTTTATTTAATTATTATTCAGTAATAAAGTGGAGTTGAGCTTGCAAAACATCTGACATGAACAAGCCATGAGCTCGGATATTCCAGTGAGCCACTGAACTCTATAACAAATATGTAAGCAAAAAGCCAAATAACAAGAGTTCACTCAAGAGTGAGTTTCAAGAGAGCTGCAGTTACGATACTCAATGACACTTAAGGTACGCAAACTATACCAGGTATACTATATAGTCTTGGTTACATTCATAGTGTGCTTAGGCAGAGGTGGGGGGAGGGGGGTGGTGAAGGATTTGCAGATATCATAACTGACTGATGGGGTTTTACGACCCAACCCAAACCATTCGGATGATACGGGCGCCAGAACAGAAGGCCCAAGACCTGGGTTTCCCCCTACTCTTATCGATAAATCCCAAGGGTTCTTTATCCTGCATACCACCATAGATAGTAATACACAGCGCCCGGCCTTGTTACGCAGTTGGGCAGCACTGCAAAGTCACCAAAGAATTACAATTATAACAAATTACAATAATAATTCCCAATCATAACGCCCGTGGCCTGATCGGGTCTCGAACCCGGGACCTCGACCCCCACGGTCGGCATAGGATTGCAGTCAGTCAGTTAAACTGACAGAGCTATTCGGTGCCACTCCCGGATATCATAAAGCAGATGTTGATAATTACCAATATTATAAGAGACTGCAGAAATGAAATAGCTTTTTAACACAATCATTGCTCATATTCATTGAATTTGTCAATAACCAATTATCCATAATTATATATCCTATCCTGGCCCAATGGACAAAACATTCTAGATCGTCATCACCTAGGCCCGTAGGGAATATTGGGGAACTGGGTTGCATTTCAGTAGGGCTTAAACCTCCTGCCAGGTATATTCAGTCATTATTTTCAGTGTATAGAGCCTCCTTGAGCTAAGAAATCAAAGTTTCACACTGTTTTCATGCTGCCCAAATTTGGAGTTGAATAACGTGTAGAATACCCAGTAGGCAGAATAGCTCTGAGAGGGTGGAATGTTGTCATGACTTTTTCGTTCTAATGCTAGCAATAGCAGCCAATTGTCCCCTAGCAAATGCAGTATACTCATGCTAGCAATAGCATAATATATAGAAGGTAATTATTCTTTATGCTAGTAATAGCAGGCAATCGACCCTTAAGGACTAAACAAAGGTATGCAAAATCTGACCAAATATCCGAGCACTCGCTTAAGGTGACCTCCTGCTCATGGACAGTGGATGGTATTCCCACCAGAGTCCGACCCATGAATAATTTCAATTTTTCATTCAACAACTTCACCAGAATCACCACCAAAGAAGAGAAATTGCACCCTTGCATAGCTTGAGTCTCTGGCAGTGAGCGTTCAGCCAATTGCAATATTAAATGATCTTTTCACAAAATCCTGGCTACATGATTACAGGTAGAGAAACTCACGAGACGAGGGAATCCTGCTCTTTGCTGCGTCTGCTACTATTGGTATCAGCCGCCTCAGGGCTGGTCATGGACGAAGGGTCCATGGCTCAGATGAACGAGGGATCAGCAGTTAGATAACGACATCACATGAATTGAAGAGAATTCCTCACAAAAGGTTATCCACAAAACAACCTGAAATCAAAACACGAAGTCAGTCGAAGCCTGATGTATAGAATTTTGTAGGGAGAATTCCAAGGAAGAAATCAAATAGTCAAGAGAAGAAAAAATTCTAAATGAAAAAAAAATCCTATACAAAAAGTTGAAATGATGCAAAAATTGCTAAGTGTCGCCTAAAATGGTTTTCGCCTAAACACAGACAAATATGAAATTTTTCATTTCCTTCAAGAAATAGACAGTGCACACTTTACTCTACTAAAAAAAGCATTAAAATTAAAAAACTTCCAAAATAATAATCAATTTACACAATTAATTGCGTTAAATGTCACGATGACCTTGAAATTCGAAATAAATATATATAATGGATTAGAACTTCGTATTCAGTCAGATCAAAATGCTAGCAATGTATTGTGTCAATTTCAATGCCACAGATTGCATAACAACTGAGATATCGGATATTTGAGTATATCATAATTACTATTATGCAAGTTTACGCAAGAACGGTGCAACCTAGCGCCGTTATAGCTCGCTTTGAAGTTTGTTGTACTGAATCTTTTGATGTGAATTACAAAGCCGTAGCTCGCATAATGAATGAGCTAGGGCCGACCACGTTTGAAACTTTAGAAATTCACTGTGACCTTGACCTTTGACCTCAAAAATTCAATGGGAGATGGAGAACCGAAATGTTCCTATGTAGTTTGATGTCATTCGCCGGTTTATTCAAGTAGCTATCACGCCAACAAATTTCACCACAGAAGGACAGACAAACACGCAAACGAAGCAATATAGATTAAAAAAACAAACAAACAAAAAAACAAATTTAGTTTACAAAAAATTATAATTCATATCAGTCAAATGAAAATAAAAATTCTTAGCAAATACACAAACATGAAGCAGCAATAGGAAGGGTTCGTTTGAGACGAAGCTTTTGGGGTAAGCCTTACGATGTGGGGAGGAGGGGCGAGGGGGTTGTGCTGGGGTACTTGTGTATGCGTGTGTACCCAGGAAAATGACACCTAGTAATTAATGTATGTTATAAATTAATAATTGTAATTAATGTAATGTCCAGGGCTGTATAGTTTTAGATGTGATTTTTACAATATAATGTAATGTAATGTAATGTAATGTAATGTAATGTAATGTAATGTAATGTAATGTAATGTAATGTAATGTAATGTATAATATAATATAATATAATATAATATAATATAATATAATATAATATAATATAATATAATATAATATAATATAATATAATATAATATAATATAATATAATATAATATAATATAATATATCATTGGTTCATTGGTTCATTTTCATACATGTAAGACGCATTTTCCTCGTCAATAAACTACTTTTATCACAGGTGCACAGCCATTGATTCAAATAAAATATCCACAGAATCACTGTTTCCTAACTCACCAATCTTCTTGATGGATGAGGCAAGAGTGATTCATGATAATCCATAAGTACCGGGTATTCCTAATCTCATCACCAGAAAGACCTCTGAATTTCATGGCTGATAGGCGCCCACATTTTGAGTCATAGACGATCACGGTCTAATCATAATTTAGAACTCTTACCATGCATTTGCAAAAAAACAGTGGATGATAAGCATCACGCTCTGTTTTGGCATTGTTCTGATCACGTGCCCCTGGGGTTGCCATTGGAAGGGAGCGGTCACTAGAACTAGGAACACAGAATACAGCTGAGATGTATGATAATCTAATCTTTATGACTACCGGTATGTCAATATGTGGCATTCCAATCCAAAAATTAGAAAATTATGCATCTTAATATCGATATTTAATACAAACAACTTCTATTCTCAGTTTTCCGTATTTGACTCAGCAGTCCATGAACTAATATTTTGGATTTATTTCAACAACATAAATTATTTTTTCATTCTCTTTTTGTCCTTTTTTCGAGCACCGGAATGGAATTTTAAACAAGATGGCCTTCAATTGGTCAATTGTCAACTCAAGCTGACCATCGTGGGTAACAATTCATTGAATAGACTGCTTGAGTAGCTCCCCATAGTCCGACTTCCCATTGCGGGGCATGGCAAGTCACAGCTTAACATTCCGTGTTCATGTTTTATTTAAGATTGATCAATTATAAGGAGAGAGGTGTCAATGTCAACATTTCAATGCAACAAGTTGAAACTGACAACAATTACTCAAAAATTCCTAAAAATGTGTGTCAGATTCAGACTCACAAGAGTCATAAAGAATGAGCCTGCTAGAACCAGAACTAGTAGAACTTGAAGGCAATGCATCAACTATTTGAAGCAATATATATGTTCCAAGGAATCCTCTCACTAACATCCTGCACATCCCTGAGAGAGACCACTCACTATATAGGCCAACACTGCAGACAATTGATAAGACACCAGAGCATAGATCACATATATGCTATGCACATGTAACATGACATGGAGGGAGGGGAGGGGGGAAGACAATGGTGAATAGGTATGAGGATCTTGGAAAAGGAGACCAAAGGCTTCACACTGCTGCACATTCCCGTGCAGTGCCCATAAAAGACATTTGACGATATATATTGACAGCATTCAATGATAGTTCAAACCTTATAAAGTAATTTTCATCAAATAATCTTGATAAAAGGCAGCAATTGAGTGAAAGACGGAGCGGTGTATTCCAGGAGCAATGTGCAGATTGTTGTGGGTGCTCCAGAGGCCAAGGTCGTTCAGCAAAATCTGTGAGACTCTCAACGACGTACATTGGCTGAAACATATTATCACTTCAACACCCCTAAAAACCAGTAATACATACATACAAGTTTATACAGATATACACCATATATTTTTTGTACTCTTAAAATTGTTTTTATTTCATAATATCATCGTGTATAGTGAAAATACTTAATAACTTTTATGATACCAATAAGCTCGTAGAGAGCACACCGATTGCCTGCCACGTGAAACATAACGTTCTTCAGATGCGTTATGATGGCAGCGACGCCGCAATGATAAGAGCTGCTAAGTCCTTACCCGATTGAGTCAACGCTTGTTACGCCAGCTGCTCTGGAATATGGAGACGACGCGTTGATAATAAGGATCGAACTCGCTTAGTCAGAAATCGCGGGATACACAAATGAGCTTTCGTGGTTATCAGCCCGCTCGTTCGCATGGGCTGCTGTATATTGGCGCTGCACGTCCATGCCATGTGAATTGTATGTAATGCTAGAGTTAGAATGTTTAACGTATTCTGTTAAACATGAGCATCTAATTACTACGCGTGATATTTTCCACACTATCTTGCCATTCTTGCTGTGGATACAGTTGGCCGTCATAATTAGGTTAACATAAATGTGATTGCATGGTGAGGCTTGCGAGCATATTACGTGCTATATACACCGGTTGTAGGCCTACGCCGAAATGACTGAACAGTTCAAAGATCCGATGTCTTACGAGCAGACGACTGCAAATCACCCAAAACCATTTAGTCCTAGGGGCTTACTGGGTGTTACACATTGTAGAAGATCCCAAGAGCTGGGGTAGGGGTGGCGGGTGGCTTCTCACGGGTTGGGGGGGGGGGGTCGGGTGGCGTCTCACGTGGTCACTGCGGGTGTTTACGCGAAGCTGTCTTTTTTCGCGATTAGTCACGAATATGAATAATCATGGAACGCACCATTGCTTGGATACTATGTATAGTGGCATGGAAGGAAATAATTGCATTTTATTGTTATCTGCTAGCGGTTTATTTCCAAAACACAATATCATCAATGTTATCCTATAATTAGCCAATTTCTGCTCAACCAGATAATGCTCTATGATTCCTCTCCATTACTGGATTCATAACGCATTATGAACCTGCAAAAAAAAGTGCGTTATGATTTCAAAAGTCCTTCAGTTGAGGGCACATAATCATATTAAAATTGTTCACAACCATTGAATCAATACTAATATCAATCACACAACCCTCATATTCAAGCAGCGCCCATTCATTGAAGTAGAGCACAAAATTTACCATTTCTCTCTGATCATTCATTTACTGATGTCGCAAGGGCGACAGCAGTAAATAATTTCGAATAAGCCATACTCGGAACTGCATGTGCGGACATTTACTCACCATTTTGATGTCCCACTCAGCTCTGTATTTTGGTCTCCTTCACTATCAACTACAATAATATTATGATATTATTCACCAAAACACTCTGATAAGAATGTTACTAACATACATTCATACTAATTATCATTATGGGAGTTCCTTCTTTAAATAGTTTCAACGGGTAAAACTTGAGCATGAAAATGCCTCTATCCTGCACACACTGCCTCCTCACTAATTGTGCCTGGCGGAGGATGAAGTGAAAACGGTTTGATTTGATGCCTGTGCGTATGCATTTTTTCTGTGTTGAATGCCTATTCCTGTATGATATGACAGCGGTGTCATGTACTGGCTATAGTTCGTGCATCATGTATATTGTTTTCCAGCTCTTCCCTCTCATTTTGTTGGTTATAATTACATGTATCATTTTTTTTCTGATGTTAAATGCCTATAAGTACTATTAATTTTCTATATTTGTATACTTTTTCGACATGCCGATCAATTCCATGCTGAATAGATTCATGACTGTACTCTTGGAAATTAATATTTCTATAATTGATAAGTTATTAAAAATAATGATCCAACGATAGGATCCATGAGAGCAGGAGAAATAAATAGGTCAGACAAATGCTTCATTTCTACATGGTCAAATATAATTGACGTTAATTTAAATTTAATATTGTTTTGTTATTATTATGTAATAATAATAATGGAATTATATTATACTGTATATGTATGTAACAGAAGAAGGTATACATCTCAACTTTTTACCACAAATATAAAGGATCGAACATGTTATATAATTGATATAATTGATACAACACATGCATGAATGCTTATGATTATCTTTTCGTGTCTTGTTTGAGCATTAAATGATAACTATAGATTTTCCAATAATCTAGTTGTTATTTGAATAACATGATTTTTCATTTTATAATTTTTATTTTATTTGTTAAAAGTGGAAGAAACTATGTAAGTAAAACCAAAAAATGAAGATTTGAATATAGAAGGAAAAAAATAACTGTCGGGCGTCATGTTATTATTATTTTATTCAACTTTATTTTGACATGCACCCTCACATAATTATTGCACATAACAATATTAACGAAAGCATATTATGCTTTCGTTCGCAATTGCTGATCAGCAAACCGGGGAAGCCATTTTGGGACTAAATGTTACTATAAATAGTAGCCAATGAGATACTATCTGTCATCGGTGTGTGCTTGTGTCATTATATATCTGACCAAGTAGATCAGCTACATAGCATGCAGGCAAAAAACATCACACACAAACACCCTCACACACCCTCTCCCATCATCACACACTCAGAAGGCCCGGGACCGGGGTTTCCCCCTACTCTTATATCGATAAATCCCAAGGGTTCTTTATCCTGCATACCACCATAGATAGTAATACACAGCGCCCGGCCTTGTTACGCAGTTGGGCAGCACTGCAGAGTCACCGAAGAATTACAATTATAACAAATTACAATTATAATTCCCAATCATAACGCCCGTGGCCTGATCGGGTCTCGAACCCGGGACCTCGACCCCCACGGTCGGCATAGGATTGCAGTCAGCCGGTTTAACCGATTGAGCTATTCGGTGCCCCTCTGGCTGGATGCATGAGCACATTTGAAGATGAATTACATGTATAGCTTTTAGGACCTTACTGAATAACGCAGACACAATCACGTGTTTAG
>KB296906.1:113467-130928 GCA_000328365.1 Capitella teleta
GTCACTCACTACTCAGGCGAGTCAGCGAAGTTTCCGTCGCCTGTTCGTAGCAAAAACCGGCGATGCAGTGTCGTGGACTTCTCTCCCGAGTGCTTGACCGTTCATTTGAACTCATAGTATTCAATCAAAGCGATTCAATCATTTAAACACAACTAAAATGTAAAATTATCGCGATCGAGCAGACAATCAAAACAGCACTCCAAGAGCCAAGGTCAAGGTCGTCGTGACGTCACAAATCACCTTGTCAAGCGAGAGGTGAAGCGGGATTTCGAAAATCGTTTTTTTCGCGCCCTCAATATCCCTCACTTTGCGGAGGTGTAAATAGTATTTATAGAGGACGGATCATGGTTTTATTTATTGCAATAACAATTAAAATATTCAATTTTATTAATAAATGCATTTAATATGCAATATAAAAACACATTTTGAAGTGTCATGGACACTTTAAGGGTTGTGACTAGGCTCTTGTGCCTTGCATAATATAAGCGACACACGGAACAATATATGTGCGTATACAAACAGTGTAGCATTGAGGAACCCTGGGGGTTTCATTCCACAGCTGACGCTTAATGCTAAATGCTAAATCATCGATTGAAATCTCGTTTCGAAAACACAAAAGCAAGAAATTCAGTCAAACACTGACCTATCAGCGGTAATCATCCAAATAAAACGATTATCACAATTATACAAGTGGACTAAGTCGATGAAAGATGCTGCTGTTGAAGCCTTACCAAGTGCTGTGGTTCGTGGCGCTGGTTCATCAGGGCGTAATGGACTGTCCATCTACCATCGACATGGACAGAATGTGTGAGAGCAAAACGATCCAAATGTTGACATTCAATCAACCAGACGTCAGTTGTGGAGAATCTGTTCCTCCAACAGCATTTGAAGCAATGCCGCGGATTAAATATCCCAGCGCGAATCCTGTGAGTATTACTGGGAATATCACTACATGGTAAATGGTTTGTTTTGCTGAAGGATAAACTCTACTTTTTGCTGATGGTTGATCCTGATGCGCCGAACCCAGTTGATCCGACATTACGTTATTGGAGACATTGGGCTGTGGGGGACATCAAGGTAAGCGAACCCAGAATAACGCCCCTTCTATAAATCATAGTGAATATTTATAGTTTATTTATCTAGGAACAAGTTACATGTTTAAGCATAATAATTGTTCATCCGGCAGAGTTATATCATTAATCATATAGTAAGATCTATAATTATGTGTTATTTTTTATCCAAGAAATAATTAATCTCACCGATCTATATATGCTCAACCACCGACTTCAACGGGTAATACAATGAAAATTGTCAAAGTGGATTTGATTCTACGCACTTACTGTATCCAACTGAATAATCACAGAGATCCTTTTAATAATCATAACGGGCAATATACGTTATGCGCTTCGGACTCCCAAAAGCAAGTGTACATACTAGTATGGGCATGGTTTAGGCATTCAAGTACGCGAGGCTGGTGGGCTCACTTGTAGTACAATCAAGACGGAAACTTAATTGTGAGCATGTTATGGTTAGAATAACTTTTATGATATCTTTATTCTTTGGAGCAGCTATTTAGAATGATTATATTCCCCAGGGTGTCGAGATTTCTGAGGGTAAGATCGGTACAAGTGCAACAACTTTAACAGGTGAGGACATTATTTTTGTTTGATTGACACAGACAAAAAAGGACGCCTTCATTCCAGAATACGCTCCTCCATCGCCACCCCCTGGCACTGGCGAACATCGCTACCAGTTCCTTCTCGTGGAGCAGAGTTCAAAGGGCGCTTATCAGCCTATAACAGGAGATAGAGGTCACTTTAATCTGTGTAATTATTTAGACCGCAGTGGGCTATCACACAGTGCGGTTGCAGTGTTTCAATTCCAGACTGAGAATAAATGATGCACTGCAATAAAAAAAAGACCATAGTGCTTACACGTTTCATCAATACTCGGATAAGGGCGGAGACCATCTGTCGCGAATCGATTGAAATATTTAGTGTATAAGAATAAACTTATTATGACGATAAATAAAGAGTAAAATAAATATAACTCAAGAAAGTAATAAAATAAAACATATGAATAATAATGTGAAGAACATAATTATTAATGCAAATAACACCAGCAGCAATATATAGAGGATAAGATCTGCGGGGATATCAGTTATATAGTTATAGTAGCAGGGTGGCCATTTCTTGAGTGGCCAGAATCTCTTGAGTTTTCTGGATATTCAGTGCTTAAAAATGGGATCAGCAGAATTTTAGATTTTGATCACAATCGCATGGATCTCTGCTGTACCTTGAATACATGATGCATTGTTTGCCTCATAGAAGAATAAGCTATGAGAATTAATGGGATGACAGACAATTGGGGAATTTTCACATAAAGGAAAATTGTATTGAATTGTAATCGTACATCAATTGTGCAATTGTGATACATGGACACGCCTATCTTCCCATTGGATCAATGCAAGGTATTCCCTGCTCACGTACGATAATCTAACTGGGGCTTTTAAACTTAGGCTTCAAATGAAATTGACTGATAGAGCAAAGCTAGAGCCACAATGCATAACAATCGAGTGCATTGATTAACACTCCATGACAGCGGAGTGCTTTCTGGGGATTTTTTGTTTTTGCAAGGTTTGAGTAGCGTTAATTGATTAGTGAGAAATGACGCACATTATACCCCTGTGTTTATCTCTATGCCACCAAACAGTGACGAAGATAACATGCATGCAATGAAGCAGAGATATCAATCAATTGAGAGGTCATTGACCTATAACAAACCTCATCGTCTTGTAAGCTCGTGTCATATTCCATCGTTATCATCTATCATAATGAGTAAATGCCTTCACGCTATCAGTGATCGATGACCTTCAACTCTCCAAGAATACAGACGTCAGATATAACACGTTGGAAACCCGCATTTTGGTGAAGTTGTGTTGAGGAAGGAGTTCAATAGAATAACATTGTTCGCGATGGGCAACGATACTGCGAAACTCAGCCCGACGGTCATGACCGATCTCATCGAGAAAACGACTTTTGAGGCTGATGAGATTCATACTTTCTATCGGGAATTCGAGAAGGGATGTCATCCTGGAAGTTTGGCTATGACCCGAGAAGAGTTTAAGGTCAGTGGGTATCTGGGGTCTATATACTCGAAACAGTCGTTCTATGCGCGTATGCATCATTTACCACTGGCATGTTCAACGCTGATTGGTCAGCAGCTCCGTGTTGTAGTATAATGCTAAATATCCGACCAAACTCCGTCGACTGAATATACAGTAATCAATTTAAAGTACCCTTTGTTTACAGACCATGTACAGCAGGTGGTTTCCAAAGGGAGATCCAGGCGCCTTCGCTGATCATGTATTCAACACGTTTGATTTGGATGACAAGGATCGAGTGAGATTCCGAGACATCTTAGCCATGTTGACCATCAACCTCAAAGGAACGATGGAGCAGCGGCTAGAATGGACATTCAATCTGTATGACATCGGCAACACCGGATACATTGAACGGAGCGAATTGCTCGACATCATAAAGGTATAGTAGATCAACACATGAATGCAATCTGAACTAATGTCTAAATACCCACAGAGCATGCATAGGATCAAAGCAAACGCCCTCCCAGCAGAGTCAAAGGCCACCCCAAACCAAATTTGCGATTACATAATGCAGAAGGCTGACTCCAACAGAGATGGACGAATCAGTAGACAAGGCTTCCTGACTGCTGCTATGCAGAGCAAGACCATACAGAACATGTTGGTGGGCACCCTGGTTGCCTCCAGTTCGCCCTTCCTGGGTCGCAAACACACCAGGAGTCCGAACAGGGAGAGATCCGGCAGCACGCGATCTGAAACTGAGTCTCCACCTGCTGTTCCGAAATCCTACAATCTGAAGGCATGAGAGTGATTGACTTGTTCGTAGACATTGCTTGTTATCTGCTTCAATTGCTGTGGAATGACTCCAATTTTATGTTGGCCGTGTTATACATACTGTGCCATGTTTTAATGTTGTACAGATTCACTAGATTATATTGAAATATTGTACTTTTAGATCATGTTGTTCTTTTCCGGTTGTTGTCTGCAGGCCCACAATTATGCTGATTTACTTGCCATATGTTAGATTGTTTATTCAATTTAGTCGTTTCCAAAAATCATAATCTAACCACGTCACATTTTGTCCAAATATACCTCAGACATACTCTTTATATTGAAAGCCTTTATCTCACTCAACGTCAAATGGGTATCACACTTGACATTAGTTGATTACACATATCAATCATCCGTTTAGATGTATAACTCACTAGTCACTGCATTTCAACGTGCACTTGCCATTAACAGTCATTAGCAATACTTCAATTAAGGACTGCCCTGGTTGGATATTCTTGCCTGGTGATAAATGAAGAGCCATCTTCCAATCAGCATACAATATTCATCCACCCGTAAAAAATCCCAATTCGCTGAGTTGTATCTTTGAATGCATGTCATTGTGTATGTTAACCGACATGCTTGTTATGCTGACAGCATAATGCAATTTTGCATTTTATAGTGGTTATATTTGTCACATTCTAGAATGCTGAATAGATCCACTTATTTAAAAAGAAATAAAATCTTTACATTGGCTCTACTACAAAATAAATACCACACCTACAAATGCACCCCACGCATCTAAATATACAATTATTAATTCTGAAACTTTAAAGGGAGGGAGAACTGGTTGAAAATGGACTTTGAGTCGTTATTTGATGCACCAAAGATGATTCTTATGCCTGGCTCACACAAGGAATATCATCCCTAACGATTTCGCGGGAGATATAATGCTAATTAGGCGTGACGTCAGTCGCTGTGATGAAACACCGAGTTCCCCATCTTTTACAATGGGCCTCGTCATATCCCCGTGTCCTGCGACTAAACCCCTTGATATTTTTGTATTTTCTTTTCGGAAATAGATAGAATAATCATTTTGCCACCAGTCAGGCGCAAACAAAAAATATATTTCGCTATTTTTCTTATTTTAACAAGCGATTTTCTAGGACACCTACCACGTTTCTCATCCTGAAACAGTAAAAAGGTCAGCCAGAGTGCACCACGCATGCGCTTTCGTTTCGTAAACAACAAAGATGTCCTTTTATGGCGAAAATGCTCTGCTCTGATTGGCTGAAATCGATAGCTTCACGAGGGGAACGGGACCAATCAGCCATCAGCCAAACCAAGCCATCAGCTGACGTTTGCCTCCTATACTTCGCAATGGAAGCCATTCTCCCATAGGCGCAATGCTAACCCCGATATTCGGAATGCATTATTTCCTTACGCTTGCATCCAGGCAGGGTGTTCTTGGCACGGAATGCTATCAATTGGTGCTATGAGTCAATAGAACATCACTTAAAATTTAGTTCCCCATCCCTTTAATGAAAGATTCATTTCTGAAATAAAATCTACTGGAGGTGATCGCATCGTGTAAGAAGAGCACTCGGTTGTATCTCATAACGCTCGTGCAATTCTTATGATTGGAGCCACGCACGCTGCAAGCCCATGCACCTCGTGATGCCGCCGGTTTAATGCTGCCTCCCAACAATCCGCGAAGTGCCCCGAAATCTAAAAATAGCAACGCTGCGCAGGATTTCCTTGAGCATGCGCATCAAGTTTCTCTTGCTCTGTCCATCTTGTGCGAACAAGTGATTGCCAAACAGACTTTTCTCTTTTCTGACTTTCTTCTGTTCCCGGAATACGCAGCGGGATTCACCAGGATTAAGTTCACATTTTTGAGGAAAAGGTTTCCCCGAAAAGTTTACCATGGTCATCAGAGTGTTCATCTCCCGATGTCCGGGAAATATGGAGGTAAGAACAATGGAACTTTGTTACCGGGAACTTTGTATCTAAACAACTGTATTGGGCATGCCCAACAGATGAGTTCAAAACGTGGGTATTAACCAACTTTCAGGTATGGTAAGGAACATTGAAGTGCATTGGTAGAACGGAGGAGATTGGCGTACATAGATATGATGACTCAACTGTAGAAAAACTTGAAGTTGTTATATACACCAGGGCCTCTCATACCCTGCACGAAAAGAAATCTATCCTCAGTCCTGATCGGGCTCATGTAAATCATGCTCAAGAACTGTCTCACGTGATAACAACCTGCTTATAAATGGGTTTAATCCCAGAATACTCTGATGGTATACGTACAATTAAAGTTATGGCTCCTGGGTAGAAGAGTCGTGAAACGAATTGATTAGGCGTTGTTGGAGGGTTAAAGCACTCGGAGATGTGAGTAGTGTACGCATAAGAAGTGGACCTGCAATTTGCTCACCCATGTGTACGGTTATGCATTTCCATTGTTTTCAAAGCCCTATGAACAATATAGATGGTGAATAATCCATTGATTATAAACCATAGAAATTCAATTAAATTCGAATAAGTTTACTTCAATATGCTCCAGGATTTTGTCACATTCACTCGTTGGATGCAATGCACAATGTAATGTCAACACTTTGAATAGCGTATTTGGCCATTGTACTTCTGATATTATAATTGAATTATTCAAATCATATTGCACTAGCTTGTATGGAGGTGCCTTATTGTATCTTGATGATACTGAAGCACTGGTTATCTGCTGGAAGAAAAGGCCATCAAACACCTGCTGGGTTAAGTGTCCGTACAAGAAGTATACTGATCCCAATCTTGTTGGTCTTCCTGACCTAAGGTCCATTCTACTCTCACTTTTTTTTGCTTTTTTATTTATTTTTTCTTTATTTTTTTTTCTTTATTTTTTTATTATTATTTTTTTTTTTTTGCTTCTTTTTTTCCAACCAGAGACAACATTACAGCAGTTTTGTCTCTGATTCCAGACAAAGTCGAAATTTGAGCCTGGAATCCTGAAAATATAGTCTTATATATCACTAAATTTATTAGCGATGAGGCATAAAGATTATAATATTTTGATGATTTCAGTAACAGATTTTATAATTAAACTATACAATTACTTCTTTGAGTCGCCATATATGGCGTTCACTGGGATTTCTTGAGTCTCGCAAGTTCAACAATAAGATTATTTTAGTTATAAACGTATACCGGTTGTTTAGTGCAGCACCATACGGGGTGGGGTTTCTTTTTCAATGACAGTACATGGATAGACGGAATATGCATTGCCTCTCAGAATGCCACCAGGTGTATACACACTACGGGAGAGCTATCGCATGGCCTGTTCCAGACATGCAGTTACAGCTCAGGCGTAGGCCTATATCTGGCCTGCTACTTGAATTGTTATGCACTTAGTCTGTTCGAGCACACGCGTACTGGAGCCGCTGCAATGAAGCAAGAAGATTAATTCTCAACATCTGATAGCGATGTCATAGTTTATACCATTGAAATGTTTTATGATATGTTAACTATAATGCATTACTAGATCATCCCTGCTCGGAATGAAGAGTGTATTATTCATGGGGTTTCAATCAACTGTTCATTACATGCACCAAAACGAACGTCGTTACATCTAATCATACATGATGTAACTTTTAACTAGCACTGTCCATGTCACCACAGGTGAAGAAGAAACAGGATCACATCCTGTGGACGCTGGAGAGCAAACAGATCAACCATGAACCCGTCGACATCGCAGATCCGAACCGAGCGAAAGACCGAGAAATGATGCAAGGAACCCTGGAGGACATCAAGTCCAAACCGACACCACCGCACATATTCAACGACGAAAAATACATCGGGGTAAGTGTCAATTGAATTAAAGCCACCTCTCTGCTCACTCATAACATAAAGCCTTCACTGTGCGATTATAATCGAGAAAATCGGAGTCAAACCTAGACTTGAGCACTGGCAGAATCAGTGGATTTTTTTCTTTGGGGAGGGGTGGGTTCCATTACCGATGACACATCCCATAAATAAAGCTGTATCCGACAGAGCATCGATCGACGAGTGGAATTGAAATACTATAGCCTTTTGCTTTCCAGCAAAATCCTTTTTTTTTTTTTTTTTTTTTTAAATATATATTTCATTATCACGAAAGAAATTATACTGACCTTTAGGGCAAAAGTGTTTCCAAGAGCGACTTTCTAATAATATTTCGATCCCCCAGTATGCGCATTACAGATATTACAATGTACAAATTCCAATAGCCGAAATATAGTCTTTGTTTTAATGCTAACCTTAGCTAACGATATATCCATTCAATTGGTACGAATTATTCACCACAAACAAAATGCTACCTCAAATTGGCCAGGTTTCCTAGAAATCAAGACAAAAATGCAACGTCGCGCACCAACATCCAGTGAAAACTGTCCCTTCTATCACGAAAACATTTGATTGTGATGTGTTTTGTTTTAAAAAGATAGTATATTATTTAGCCGTTATTAGTTAATTATAAAAGAAATTGTACAGGGGTGTTTTTTTATTATTATAGTTCAAGTAGTTTATAATTATATGGGTATAATTATAGTAGTATATTATATATAAGTGTGGTCTTAGAACATATCAGAGATTTATAACGAGTGCTCTGGTTTCCCAATCATGTTTTCAATTTGATCATTTTCCCGGTTTCCTGTACTGATATTATACCCTCGTCATGTTGTCCATTGAGGTTTTCTCTTCGTGTATACTGTTAATTCGTACCAATCAGTTTATTTGCCGGTCGGTCGGGTACCTGCTGGGTCGGACGAATGATCAACGAATAAATAAAACACTTTCCTCTTCAGGATTATGACATCTTCTTCGAAGCTCTTGAGACTGAAGAACTGTTCAGCCTGCTCCAGATCGACGTTCCTGAGGACGAGGTGGAGTATGCCCTGAAGCACCAACCGGAACCAGTCGAGGAGGTGAGGGTGTCATCAACGCACAAACAATTAAATCATAAAAATATCGACTCCGTGTTATGCAAATGAGACACAAATTATTGGCCTATTTGGCATATCGGCATCTCAAGCATGTGTAAATTTCACTCATTGTGTTGATCACACAGGAAGACAACACGTGCTGTGTATTAATAGTGGCCACATTGTAGGATGAAATTAGATTTGTAATTAACACCCTGCTGCATTGATTGTCCATCGCCAGATGTCTTCCACGGCGAGTTAATTTTATGCTATAGATATGTTATGTGGATTTCGCTGCTTGCGATGAAACTGTGTGTTCCTTCCCAGGTCGTCGCTGCCGAAGTCACAGAAGGAGTGAAATCGTCTAAGAAAATGAAAAAGAAGAAGAAGAAAGAGGTAATTAGATCCCACCTGCGGGTTACGTTTGTTTGAGTGGTGTATTCACTCAGGTGAGTTCAATGTTGTATTGGTTATGTACCTGGATTCACCATCAGGTGAGAATTGTTGACAATTAATGCTGAACGTTAATTGAAATTGTATCACAGCTCATTATAACATCAGAATACAGTGTGTTATAATGTGCTTATGATGCCTTGCTTTATGTGCAATTCGTGAGGAATATTTGAACCCGAAAGACCCTTGCATGAGTATTCTGACGTAGGCGGAACATTCAGAAGCCTAAAGACCTCAGCCTATATCAGGGATCAGATAATAAAATGGCGAAATATCACGCGGTTTATTGCACCTATCCGCGGATATGCTATTTTCTTGCACAACACCACGCAGGAAAGAGCCAATATTTTTTGTGCTGGTTCGTTAAATAAATAAGTGAAAATATGAATCACATGGTTGGATTTAAGTATTCTCCTCATTCTTATAAGGTAAGTTAGGATTGTGTCCTGTGAGATTTTCCTGTTCACAAATTCTGGCGTCGAATTCGTTCGTTTCCTCTTTCTGCATCTCTTGATGCATAATTATTTATGTATATTTGAATGCAGAAAATAATTATAGACCATTTGCTGGAATCGACTCGCCGACAGCCCTGTCTGCTGTCGTCTAAAATACTTTGGGCTTCACATTATCTTGTTTTATATCCTTTCGACATTCTTCTGGTGCGTTCTATGGGTGCAAGATGGCTTCATGATCGTCACCTTCAGTCTATTTAGATGGGAATTTCTATGCTAAACAGCTAATCAAATATATAATTTCTGATTTGTTTTACAGAAAAAAGAAGAAGATGATGCAGCATCTGAAGATGAGGGTAAGGATGAAGGAGATGGAGAGAAGAAAGTAGAAAAGAAAAAGAAAAAGGTGAAAATTCGTTTAATGTGCAGGACATGGAATATAATCCCATCATTATAGAAAGAGAAAAAGGAAAAGAAAGAGAAAGGAAGTGGAGAAGAGGACAGTGAGGAGGAATCTTCCACTGAGGAATCGTCGTCTGAGGAATCATCGTCCGAGGAGGAGGAGTCTGAGGAAGCAGAAGACGAGGAGGAGGGTGAGGCAAAGAAAAAGGTCAAGGTGAGGAGCTGAAGCTTCAATTTGTACTTTCTAAATATCCACGATTTTATTATATATTTTCCAGAAAGAAAAGTCCAAAAAGAAAGCTGAAAAGGTACCGTGTTTGTTAATTTATTCTTCTGTCAGAATTGTGTGTTTTTCTCGTCAGAAAAAGAAGGAAAAAGATGAAGATGGGTCTTCGTCCGAGGAGGAATCTTCAAGCGAGGAGGAGACATCTGAGCATGAAAGCTCAGACGAAGAAGGGGATGAGAAAGAGGAGAAGAAAAAGGTCAAGAAAGTCAAAAAGGTCAAAAAAGAGGTAGGTGTTTAAAGCTTGCACTTTTGATTATTGTCTCAAATTTCAAAATTCCATCGAATCACATTTCATTTACCAATTTATGTAAACATAAAGAAGGAGAAAAAGAAAGAAGATGACTCATCCGAAGAAGAAAGTTCTTCCGAAGAAGAATCCAGTTCAGAAGAAGAGGAGGAAGGAGAAGAAAAAAAGAAAAAGAAAAAGGAGAAGAAGAAAAAGGAGGAAAAGAAAGGAAGCTCCTCTTCTGAAGAAAAATCGAGCTCTGAGGAAGAAGAGGGCGACGAAAAGAAAGCGAAGGCAGAAAAAGGAAAGAAGAAAAAGGAGGAAGGAGAGGAGTCTGGTAGCTCTGAAGCAGATTCAAGTGAAGAAGAAGAAGACAAAGACGATAAGAAGAAGAAGGTAAAGAAAGCAGAGAAAAAGACCAAGAAAGAGAAGGAAAAGTCAAGCAGCTCTGAGGAAGAATCGAGTGAAGAGGAAAGTGAGGATGAGAAGAAGATAACAAAAACTAAGAAAGAAGATAAAGATGAAAGTAGCTCTGAGGTGATTTTGTTTTTTTTGTTTTTTTTTTTTTGTTTTTTTTTTTATTATCAGTTCACAATTTCCGTTATTTTTATTTTATTGTTTTTTATTAGTTTAATTTTCACTTGATTATTTTTTTACACATTTATAACTCTAACAATAAATAGAGTGAAGAATCTTCAAGTGAAGAAGAATCTGACGAAGAAAAGGACAAGAAGAAAGAGAAAAAGGAAACAGATAAAAAGAAGAAGGAAGAAGAGGTATAGAGAGAGTGGTTTGGCGTTTGAAGTGCATCGTGCTGATCGCAGCTACCGTATTATATACGTATACGCAACAATGTCACGTCCAATCTGTCTAGTGGGACTTTACTTTGCTAGCATGCTCACTTGCTTTATCCCATAATGTACACATTTGAATGAAATCTCAGCACGGATTCATATCAATCTCTGTCCTGTGTATTGAACAATAGAGCATTGTTGATCCACAAAGCATGTTTCATTGTAAACACATAAATATAAATTACGAGTGAGACGTGATTATACTTATTCACAGAGCATGAATTTAGAACAGATCCATACACTTTATATTGTTTGAAAACTAACTTCCTTAAATTAATTATAGATAATGCCGATACCATATTACCCGTGTTGAAGCCTGCTCTCCTCTAACCTTTCGATTCCTAAAATATATATAAATCCTATTCTTTATATTTCTGTTATTCTATTTTACTTTGAATCCCTTTTTATACCACGGTTCATTTTCCCTTTTCTGTTTTACATCACCCCCCACCCCCTTCCGGGCGAGTGGATGATCCTCTGCTTTGCTGCTGTTTCAACGTTTCCTCTTTTTTTTTTCAGTCTTCTTCCTCCTCAGAAGAGGAATCCTCTTCAGAATCAGAGGACGAAGAAGAAGATAAGAAAGCAAAGAAAGATGAAAAAGAAGAAGTTAAGAAAGGAGACAAGGAAGCAAAGAAAGACGATAAGGAAGAAGTAAAGAAAGGAGACAAGGAAGCAAAGAAAGACGATAAGGAAGAAGTAAAGAAAGATGATAAGAAAAAAGAAGTGAAAGAAACAAAAACAGAAGACAAAAAGAAGGCAGAATCTTCTTCCGATGAATCATCGTCTGAGGAGGAATCGTCTGAGGAAGAGGAATCATCGGATGAAGAAGATGAAAAAGTAGATAAGAAAAAGGTAAACAATAGACTTTTCTTCGCTATGATTTTTATGGTAAACGATACTTACTAAAGGAGGTTAAGAAAGACGAAGAAAAGAAGAAAGAAGATGAAGGTGGTGATAAAAAGAAGGTAAGAAAACCGATAATATTCCCGATCCCATTTTTTGCATTGTGTTTGCCTGTTGCTTGGAAAAAAAAAAAACATCATTTTATTCCTATTTCACAAAAATGGGTTAATAAAATGAAAAGAACATGTGTTCGAATATCAAACAGGTGGAAAGTTCGTCAGAGGAATCCTCATCTGAGGAAGAAACGTCATCGGAGGAAGAGAGCAGCTCCGAGGAGGAGGAGGAGAAGGAGAAGGAAGAGGAAAAGAAGAAGGAAGTAAAGAAAGAGGTATATTTGAGGACGTAAAGTAAAAAGGAATTTTTTGTTATGAAAAAATGTACCCACTGCTTGTGTTCAGCTGCCTGTAGTGTCTTTTGTCATATTTTGTGCATTTCCACGTGCAAATTGATGACATAATCTGTTGTGTTTATGAGTGACGGGTGTTTCAGGAGGTGAAGAAAGTGGAGGAGTCATCGTCGTCCGAGGAAAGTTCTTCCGAAGAAGAATCGTCGTCAGAGGTATTATTGCATGAGTACTGAGAGTAAATGATGACATGGATTATGTGTCCATTAAATTGCGTTTTTGTCAGTTATGTCCATTTCATCTCGCGTTTGTTCTTCCAGGAGGAATCATCAGAAGATGAGAAGAAACCAGAAGTGAAGAAAGAGGAGGTGAAAAAAGAGGAGGCAAAGAAAGATGAAGCAAAGAAGAAAGAGGAGTCCTCATCCTCAGAGGAAGAGTCCTCTTCGGAAGAGGAATCATCGTCAGAGGAGGAGTCATCAGACGAAGAAGAAGAGGTTTGTCCATTGTCAATGTCATACATTGCATAAAGAAAACAAATGAATGTGAGAAGTATAAACATCACAACTTCTATCGTTGCTCAGCCTAAGAAAGAAGAAAAGAAAGAGGCTAAAAAGGAAGAGAAGAAGAAAGAAGAATCTTCGTCAGAGGAGGAATCATCATCTGAAGAAGAAAGTAGCTCTGAGGAAGAAGAAGAAGAGAAGAAAGTGGAGAAGAAAAAGGAAGTAAAAAAGGTTGGTGGTTCAAAAATAAGCATGGTTAAAGATCAACCATAATGCTCGAGATAACGCGGTTAATAAATTGTCACAAGACGTTTGAATCTATTGATTCTCACTCATTTTAACAATAAAAAACAGATTAAAAACACACACAGTATAATTGAGTATATTTGCCAATTTATATGTGCCAATGTGTGGTCGATTATTCGAGTCAATATTACCTCATTCCCAGGTGTACTTTACATAGGGTCATAATTATTATGCTGATGCTTTACGATTTCCATTGAACAAATTCACACACACATTTGAAACACTTATGGTGGTGTGTTATGGCGTCGCATTAACCCCGGAGAGAGTGGGGTAGAAGACTTTTCTATCTCACTAAATAAGCATTTTGAAGCCGCAAATGGCTCAAAAATGACAATATATATGTCCTGTGCCCGAACCAAGGCCTAATTTTTTTTTTTTTTTTTTTTTTTTTTTTTTTTTTTTTTAACTGTGTTGACCTTTAACAACACAAATGATAACAATGAATGCCATTGAAGTTTATAGTTCACAGTGCGCCTTTGTATCAATCAAAGCTGCGTGAAAGACAATTTCATTCCATTTCAGGAGGAGTCGTCTTCCGAGGAAGAGTCATCCTCTGAGGAAGAATCGTCCTCTGAAGAAGAGTCATCGGATGAAGAAGACGATACGGTGAGTACAGGGTGGGCCAGATATGTGCATTTCAGTGCTGCATCTTATTTTAGCAGAAGAAGAAAGCAGAGCCAGCGAAGAAAGCAGCTGCGAAAGAAGAGTCGTCTAGTGAAGAAGTGAGTTGAGAATTTGAGATCAATGTGAAAACTGTATCAATGTGATGCATCCCGAATTGGTTGGGTGGAGCCGTAAAACCTCAGCATGCCTCAATGTGATGCACATTCATTTATGTGCAGTCGTTGCTCAATTTCTAGTCGAGCACAATAATAATGAAATGAAATATATTGTAGTTATATTCGCATTAGAATTAATATGTTTTTATCAATTTCATTGGCATGGTTTCAGGAATCGAGCAGCGAGGAAGAAACGTCATCCGAAGAAGAATCTTCAGATGAAGAATAGGAAATAGTATTACATAACCAACGCCTTGAATGGCACTGCTGTTTGAGGCAATCCTCCCTGTCATTAACAAACCTGTGATGCTTCTATTTTTTTGTGAACTAATCAATTATGTCCCTAATTGCCTATGTGTGAATATTCATCCAAGGGACACCACACACTTTTGGGGTGCTGCCCTTTTATTTTATTACCTCTGCATGCCTTAATTTTTTTATCCATGAAATTGTTTGAATAAATCGGTGCTGTGCATATTGTTTTCGCAATATTGTCTTAAGATATCATTTTTTCATGGTTCAATTTTCCTGTTCTTCTATTTTGTACAATTTAGCACCTTGAATGTTCTTTTAAACTTGCAAAGATGTTTGGGTATATACAGTTAAAATTAAAAATGTAATATACCAAATTCGGAATATTTATCCTGTGAACTAATTATTCAAACACGAAGTCGAAATTTCAAAAGATGCCTGTGTCAATGCTCATATAAAGCATTGAGCATTGTGTAGCAATATTTCGCTTTATCCTGAAAATGGAGCCTAATGTCGAAGGATTCAGGATGATCCTCTGTTATATCTGGTGAAATGTACAGCATATAGTGCCATCATGGGAATCTCATTGAATATTTCACATCACATGCAGTTTTAAAATTTTCTGAAGTAAATTGTGTAGTAATCAGACACAGAATTGGCTATTCAGAATCTGAGTGGAATCCTTTCACCAACCCTGGCGATTTATAAATGTAGAGGTGGGTGTTAATGAACTTCGTTCATTCATTTCTATTTTTCCATTTAATTTCTCACATTCAGCTCATTGCTATTTTGGACTGAGTGCGTGCATTTATAAGCCCGTTCGATTCTGTTTTTCGTCGCACTTCGATAAACCAGCCTAGGTCAGTATATCTGGCCATCATTCTTTATTTGACATTGGGGTCGCTACACCATCGTCTATTCACACGCCCCTGGTCACCATGGTTACAACTTAGAAGGCAAAACGAAACCTGGATTTTGCTAACAATCAATTTATTTCGAAATGGGTGTGCCTGCATGTAATTCAGTTTCGATAACAACTCATCATACATATGTCATAGTTTCCATCGCACTGATGTTTAAAATATAAAAACGATTAAAAATAACAAGAATTGAGATGAAATAAAATTGGTCCACATCATCTGTTTTTAGTCTGCGCCAATAAATTGATGAAATGAAGACGTAGCCGCTTTGCTCGGAAATGGAATCTGAAATTCTAAAAATAACCGCGAGCAATTTTTTTTTTTTTTTTTTTTTTTTTTTTTTTTTCAGAACAAGAGTGTGAAAATGGATAAAATGAAAAGGAAGCGACTATATCGTTTTCTACCTGCTCGTGCTTATGCCTTGAATACAAGTAAAATATGATTTTAAAAAATGTATATCAGTAAATCAGTAATGTAAATGTACCATAATTATTTCCCAAGCTGATAACTCGCACGAATAATAGCCTAGCTGGCTTAACTTTTTTTATCCTATAAATGCTGGCTACCTTGTAAGCTACATAATTATATTCATTGGATTATAATTATGAGGTCAATTCAAAATTAAATAATCCCAGATGAATTACTTTCTGTTTAGCCAAGCTGGATTACCGTTCTTTACGCGTCAGTGAATCCAGCATAACACCATGAACATTATTTCTAATGATCGCAAACTTTTCCAATGATAGTTTGTTTAGCTTTTAGGCAGGTTATCATTCCAAGCAGTCCAATGAATTCCTATTCGTCCTTCATCCAGGGAGGAGAAATTTCCGGACGAACAAAAAAGTGTAACTAATGCAATTGTTATTATACCTCAATAATTATAATCTATTGCCAGTTCAACATAGTGCATACCCATACATATTGTGATTAGCCGAAAGAAGCCAGGCAGCGGTTGTGTGGTTCGTTGATGCCTATAACAGCTTTTAATTTAACCTCGTTTCTTTCACCTGGGCTAGTCAACGATGTAAATTACGGGCTAAATAAACATCTCGAATTCTGTGCACCTCAAGTTATTCAATGGAATGCTGTGACCTGTGTGTATGTACGTATAATATGTGGGCTATTATCATCATGTGTCCAGCTGCTCTGTGATGTCGTGTACAAGTGGTGAATGGGTGTGAGACTTGTAAGACCACAGAACATAATGTTATTATGTGTATACCACGGATATGTAAACACTCAGTAAATGGTGAGTACTGGATTCAATCGCTATATACAGATTTGACATTTCATATGGAATATTTTGTCTTTTGAGAAACTTCTTTGTTTAAATAGTTATATCTCCGTCATCTCCGGGATTTTTCATTGTGATGCTGTTTGAGATTTTCGATAGCTCACCCGTATAGGCAAGTTACGTGCAAATTTGGCGGCAATATCCCCATGTAATTATGGTCATGTATGATCGAAAAGTATCAACGCACCCCGAAATGACAAGATTTCTGGCTATAAAATTCAGCTCAGATTGTCGGACATTCCATTTGATATCGCCGGACCGAATCGAGCGATTACCCTCTTTTTTGGATCACATCTTTGAAAAGCATTATTCGACAACTTAATGCAGCCAATTGGTCTGAGGTTGTAGCACTGCTGAGAGGTAAAGGATTTTAAAAATCCTCTTGACTCGAAAAACAATAACTTATGGGCTCATCGCACTGTTGATTTTGAAATGTTTGGTGAATTTCAATCGATGGTATTGATCGCACAGTAAGATGTAACCGATAATCATGCTGTAATCCTCGGTTACATAACGGATTATTGGTTACATTGCGGTCACCAATGGAGATGAAGAGCGTTATGATTCTAGTTCCGAACCATACCTGAGCACCTCCTGCTCACCTGCGGGCGGATTGAAACTACGCGTGGGTCTACCGAATCAACTTAATCGAGGTCTTTTTATCTGTT
>KB296906.1:130978-145226 GCA_000328365.1 Capitella teleta
GCGGTAATCCTGGGTTACATAACAGATTTTTGGTTCCCTTGGGGTCCCCAAGGGGGATGCAGGGGGTTTTGTTTTTAGTTTCGAACCATACCTGGGCCCCTCCTGTTCCCCTGGGGGGGGATTGAAACTACGGGGGGGTTTTCCGAATCAATTTAATGGGGGTTTTTTTTTTTGTTTTCAACCCAGGGGGGGCCAGAAGTGGTTTTTTTCCTCCTTGTTGAAAACAAAACTTTAAAATTTGCTTAAAGGTTTCAATTTTTCCCCCTCCAAAAAATCCCTCCCTGGTTTGGATTGACTCGGTTTTTTTGCGCCCAATTTTGTCCCCCCCCCCCCCAAAAAAAAAAAAAAAAAAAAAAAAAAAAAAAAAATCAAGTAGGAAGTTAATTTTGAGTGAGGGAGGAACATTTAAATGCGAGTGGTGAGTGATCGGGTACGAAAGCGTTGCCTTTATTATGCGTTCAATGAGGCTTATCCATGGTCCGGGGCCCTGTTTGCCTCCAAAAATGGAAATATCGCGGAATGATGAGTGCACTCTATTAATTGAGATAAATCGGCATAAATGTTGATGAAATAGAAATAGAAATGATAGGAATAAAAGCATGGCGTGGTTTTCACACTGCGATCTGTTTTGAAACACTTTCTCAGAAATGCGTAGCGCCATTTAAAAGCATTGAGATCTTTAAAATGGAGCAGACTACTTTTGGCCCACTCTGTATATATATGAGATAGATTGCATACATTTGAGAAAATTAATGTGATCTAAAATCGTACAACGTATAACGAGTGTAAGGTGCTATGAAGCTTACCGGCATAAAATACATTTATACTTGCTTTTGAAACTACAGTAAAACCCCGCTAACTCGAAAACGGATAACTCGAAGACCCCTCTTCGTCGAAGTGTTTTCAAAGTCCCGACTACTCACCTATACTTTAGCATTACAGATTGCTCGGATTCCTCGAACCCCGCTTCGTCGAAAAACCCTGTTCCTCGAACATATTTTTCGGTCCCTTGAGCAAAATCGAATCGTATTAGTCGAAGTTTTTTTTTTCTTTTTTTTTTTTTTTTTTTTTAGATCAAAGAACCCTTTTGCTAATTGTAATTAACGCAACTCTGTTTACTGTTTTGGACAATCGTTTATAAACAGAGTTCGACTCGCTTGTCACCTCTCGCATTGTTCAGAAGTTAGCGTCTCCGTCCTTGTCTTTTCATTGCGTAATCGACCGCATCGTGTTGATTAAATCAGCCGTCATATGTTCAAAGGTTCAATTAGCAGCAAGCGTTCTTTTGTTCACGATCATTGGTTAACAATAGAAGAGAGAGTATGTAGTGGATTTTCGATCGAGTAAAACACATGAAGGCGTCTTTGATGAAGACGATAACAGAAAGCGGTAGATAGCCTCAGATGCTGAATAGGCGGGAAACATCAATTATAAACAAACTCTGCCCATCAGTATAAAACCCGATCATTCGTCACAACAAATTATTCATTCTGTCGACGAATCTCTGCGTGACATCTCTGCAATAATAGCGACTAAACGAAAGATCACGCGTGTAACCCTGGAGACCAAGTTCCTGGCGATCAGCGAAGCTGAAGCTGGAGGGAAGAAAAAGACCATCGCCGATAAGTTTGGATTCCCACCAAGCACCCTGTCAACTTGGATCAAAAATTATGAGTAGATTCAAGCGCATTACAGAGAGAGTGGGGGTGACAGGAAGCGAGCGAGGTTGTGTGAATACCCGGACGTGGAAGAGGCGTTGATGCTGTGGTTCAAGGCGGCAAGAACAAAGAATATCCCCCTCTCTGGGCCGATTTTGTATATTTTGTAGTAAACAACGCAAACAAATCGTTTTAATTTTTTAAATTTTTTTTTTTCATGTGTTGGTAGCTTCAAAGTGTTCAAGGGTAGGTCATTACGCTATCATAACGAAGTTTGAGATCAATACGCTATCATAACGTCATCTCATAGGTCATAACGTTACCAAAATGTTGAGAATTCGAAAACCCCGATTCGTCGAAAACCCTCTTCGTCGAAGTGTTTTCGCTGGTCCCTTCAAATTCGAGTTAGCGGGGTTTTACTGTATTATTATTTATTATTCTTGGAATGAGACAGAACGTGCAATTGTGAATGCACTATAGGCTATACTAGTATAGAGTATTTGTACGACATGATAGCTATGGATCAATCGATGGCCCCGATGCGCATGAGCAGTGGAAATAGTGCCGACACTAACCGATTGACAGCTCGTGACATTCTAGGGATTGAATGCCGGGATTTACGTCAGTCAAGAATTCAAGATGGAGGAGAAAGCCGCAAGATATTTCAGGATCACCGATTAATTATTTAGTTGGCGGAAGCGACAATGAGAAGTTCTGACTGTGAGAAAGTGGTGTTCAATGAGTCTCGTGTCTGCATCATATCACCCATGCCATACTTCTGCAATGTTGAGTACATTCCCTCTATGTGCACTTCTTTTGAAGTGTGATTTTTGATGACAGATCAATAGCTCTCGGGAACAGTATTCGAAATGTTTCTGATCTGGAATAATTTAAACTGAACATGTGAATATTTAAAGCAGAGAATTTATGATTATTATTAAGCACATAAGTAGGCCTAATTAAAAATTTAAAAATAAATAAAAATAAACATCCTATTAATGGGGCAGTATATATAGCATTTTTTGTGCTGCAGATATAGAGAGCAGATGCTAAATTAAAATATAAAAAGTAATTAATTATTAATTGTTATTATTCTGTGAGAGAAAATGTTATTCAACGCAGAAAAAGTCCTTGCTTGTGATGAAAGGTCAACCACCTATAATTAATTATAGATGATTTATTAATTTAAAGAAATATAGAAGTCGATGCGAAAATATCTGCAAAGATTGCAAACCTATTTTGAACTTGAATAACCTCCCCGCTCACGTCTTCCCAAACAGGAGATCGAGCCAGAGAACGCTTAGAGAGGTAGCGCCTATTCGATATAATTGCAAGATAATGCGAGTTTAAAATACTGTTAATGACATTTAAAGTTGAGGCCCTTAACCCCATAGGTAACATGAATTTAGGTTTGCGCTGAAATTTAAAGTTTAATATCTAACACACATGACCTCTAATTGTTCCTTGTATTAGTAAATACATGTACTTGAATCTAAATTTATTGTATCCGTCATAACGCATATTTAATAGTACGTACAAGTCAACAACCCCACTGAAGCGCCCTTTGTGGTTGGATCATGGCAACGTGACCTAGGGAGCGCTGCAATAGTGTGGAAGGTCAAACCACTTCACCAAGTTGCCAAGTTACCAGCTGGAAAAGCGCGCCAAAATCTGCCAAGGTTAAAAGTCAAATTAATCTAATCACTTACAAATCTCAATATTTTAATAATTGTTATTATTCCTATAAACTGTATAATTTCATTTAATAGCCATTCTAAATTTATTTTGAATTTTTGCTAAACTATGATGATTTATATTCTCCCTTTTTTGCCTTCTATATATAGGACAACGATCAGAGCATTGTTCGAAGAAAGGGATGATCCCTATAATGTATTCAGATTCGTGTGTGACGTGTGCGTGCTGACTACATGTGCGTCGATACGAATGGCTGAAAGCGTGTTCGCTGAGGCATTGTAAGAAGAAAAGAATTCTAAGGATAACTGGGGTAAGTAAGGTAACACGCGCTTTAAATTCAGTTCTATCAACTCTACTTTGAGTAGTAATCGTTTACACTCCACCGTTTCTCTGGTGATTAATTCACTGCATAGCAACATTCATTTTAACTCATGACATGAACTATGCTGAGGAGAAACGTGCATGCATGTCACGCTCAACCATGTCTCAAAAGTATGTGTAACTGCATTTCGATATATTGTATTGAAAATCAGGAAGTAGGAAGCTGTATGCTAATTGGGCAAATTTCCAATTATTGATTTCTTCATTTATTCATAAATGTCGCCAAGCACTAACGTAAAAAATTCTGGCGCCTTCCTTTGCCATGTGCCGATCACAAGTGAAGACATCTCGAGCTCTCATTGGTTGTAATTCGGGTCAGGTCAGTATCTGACCTTGGCCTTGCATAAGGTGACCTTTGTACAATGTTCTCCCCGATCTCCCACGCATGCCGAGGCAGGAGCTATGTGCTAGGGTGCTAGGCATCCAGCGCTATTGCAATGGAAGTATTCGTTGCTCTGGTCAGCTCCTTCTCAGTTGTACATGCGGGTGAGCGGTGCATGTTGTGAACTTGTGAGGCTTCTAGCTTTAGCCTTATTAAATATTATCATAAATTATATAATTTGTAATGTATAATGTATTGTCTTATAACTTATAAGGCATGATAATGAATAAATGATGATTGATTGATTGATCATGATCATCTTAATGCATGACTTTAATCTGCCATCAGTAATAATAATAATAATAATAATTAATAGTAATTTATTTCACACATAAACATGTACAGGAAAAAATTAACGAATAAAGAAAAACAAAACAATTAATGTAATGGTAAATATAAATGCATACAATAATCAAAATGTAATCATCTTGTGATATATTTATATTGTAATTATTAATGCAGATCTATTTACGTCAGATTTCTACCATTTGATGATTTATTTATTTATTTGTATTTGTTATTTTCTTCACATTTATTCCCTGCCCTCTTCAGCTTGAATGCAAATGAAGGAAAAGAAAAAAGTTGAACATTAAAGATGAGATGAAAGAAAATATATTAAAAGTTCAACAGTCAGAAAGGCATTTCTGTTTTTTTTAATTGTGTCTTTTTAAAGCTTTTGTTAAGATTCGAGTGAATCATACGCGTGAATAAATTCTGGAAGTTGGTTCTGTCGTAACGGAATGGAATATCTGAAAGAATGACCTCCAACAGTTGGCAGTTTATAATTAGACAATTAGTACAATTAAAAGGCAATATGATGAGAGGAGTTTACGGTACGGGGTGTTGATGACGCTATGTCGAAATGGAGGGGCCAAGCCATGGGTAATTTCATAAGTGGAATTTTATATTCAACATGATATTTATTATGCCTATTTGAGAAATATGAAACCATTGCTTATGTTTTCCTGCAGTGTAAACAAACTATTCAGATTGCTATATACTGCTTCAAGGCCTCTTGACCTCTTGACCTTTTCTGGTTATCTGTAACTAATATGCTTTTATCTGTTACAAGTCAAAACTCAAAAGTGATTACTGAATGGCCTATTCACCCCTTTGTGGTCGTATCAGCTGAGTATCATCTGTGACATTTGTGTTCAGGAAGTTTCATATCTGCTGCACATTTTGGACCAGTGAAATGTTGAATCAAATCAGAATGATGGAATTTTCTTAATCAATAATTACAGGTATTCACAAATTTCTCAAGAAGTAGGTCATCATATTTATGATTAGTGGCGAGTTGCCCACATAAAGACTCGTTAGAGCGGAATACTGCATGTAGATCTGAGGCCTGTGAATCTCAAATTGGGCAACTAGAGCCTAATTCTAGAAGAGGACAAAGCCACAGGACTACCCTTCCTCCCATCTCCTTCCTTAGTACATTGAGCTCACATTCCCTGGCAGGTGGGAAGTTGATGGGAATACGAACAAATAACTGTCAAGGGGTGTGGCTGGGAACCAGTACGAAATGAGATATGTGAGCATTACTGAGCGAGGAGGTGTTCCTTATTTAGAGAAGTGTCTGGTTTGTTCATATTTTAAGCCATAGAAAAGGCCACATCCAGGATCCACCTGTGACCCACAGGCTGCAAGTGACCTATCCCTCCACCAGAACATTGCTCTGCCTAATATTATGAAAACCTAGACTGTTATGTAAAACAGGAAATTTCCATGGACTGCCTAATTTTGCACTTTTATGGCTCAGGCCTTTATTCGCTTTATTATAAGATCGCCCAGAAGGATTTTGTGGTCGATTGTGACCGCAAATATAGCGAAAATTTCATGCAGCGTGAAAATTTCCTGATCTTCAATATCTGATTATTGTATCAACTGAAAATACATTTCTCAAAGGTCTCGCAATTTCGTTTGAACCTTGGGTCACGTCTCTAACCAAAAGCAGACACGCCCCAAAAAAATTCAATACCGTGATAAAATGATCGATCCTTTACATGAAATATCATTTGACAATTATAAAGATTTTTTTTTCAAAAAAAAATCCTGGTATCACAAGTGTTGGCATGCATTCATATCATTATAATAATTTATGCCACTAGTGTTCAAAATGGATGAATGGAGTGAATCCTTCGATAAGTAACATCTGCCAAAGCAGTCTCTTGACATGTCTGTCTGCACGCTTTTGAGGAATCTCGTTTATCAATTTCATTTCTTATCTTGCAGATTCCCTGCTGTGTCTTCAAAATGCATCAATGGCCCATTTGCTGATCTCTGCTCAACCCTCTCAACTCAACACGTGCTCAAATCAGCATAGCTTGGACTTCAGGTAGTACACGTAGTGAGGAGTTGTGCTGTCCCCATCTCACTGATAACAACTCTCAAATCGACTATAAAAAAACTCTTGTAATCTGTCGTGCCTCATAACTCATCATCATCATGTTGGTTGAAGACGATCAGCTATGGATGGTCATCGTTGGATTCATCGTGGCCTTCATTTTGGCGTTTGGAATCGGCGCCAACGATGTTGCCAACTCGTTTGGCACGTCCATTGGAGCCAAGGTGCTGACCATGAAGCAGGCCTGCATCCTGGCATCCATTTTTGAAGTCCTCGGCGCTCTGCTCATTGGTCAGTGTTTGCTGAAAGGATTTTGAGCTTAATTTCTGAAAGTTGTCATTCACTTGCAGGCGCTAGGGTATCCGATACGATTCGTAAAGGCATCATAGATGTTGAGCCATATCAGAACAACACTGAGCTCCTCATGGTAGGCAATGTGGCCGCTCTGTGTGGTGAGCTCTCTTTTTCTGTGCTGCATTTCATTTTCTCTGATTGTGAATTGTTTTCAGGGTCGTGCGTTTGGTTGTTTGCCGCCACGTTACTCCGCCTGCCCGTAAGTGCCACGCACAGCATTGTGGGTGCCACGGTGGGCTTTGCTCTTGTGGCTCATGGCGCTCGCGGCATCAACTGGATGAAGCTGGGCATGATCAGTGAGGCACATTTTGCATTTTATACTTAGGGAGGAAGTTAAATCTTGAGGATGGTTGTTCACTAGCTATTAGACTGAGTGCATCTGGCAGCGCTGGAATTCGGGGGTTTTTTCCCTCTGATACAAGGGGAAAAATCACTTCCATTCTGTCTGTCTTTCTGTTATTAATCCAAGCCCAGGCATCTGGTCCATTTACGCAGTAACTTGTTCAATTCCTTTTTCTGGTCTTGAGGGCAGATGTTTGCAATTCAGATTGTTTTCCAGTAATATTAAAACGGCATAATTTAAATTAATTCTGACTGTATTTTTGATTGAGTGGAGATCATGGTTTGATTGAGTATTTTAATTGAGATAAATTGATTGCATGACATACCTGATTTTCTTCTCGTCCCTTTTGAAGTCAAAGTCTTCATCTGATAATCGATGGGATTGGCGTTTTCTCAAATTGAGCTACCGATAAATAGATATTATTTTAATGTCAAATAAGTCGATCAATGGGGCGGAGTAGGTGTATTTGGCCTTGTGCCAGGTTTAATGATACAGAATTCTTCCCTCCACGAGTGAAACACATGTGTTGTACTCAACAAACTCTTATTCTTTTTTTTCAGTTGGATCATGGTTTGCGTCTCCTGTCTTGGCTGGTCTCTTCTCCACTTTTGTTTTCTTCATCATCAATAAATTCATCTTGACCAAGGTACGCACAACTAGCATGTCCACATGTTTCAGCAACTCTCTAATGATATGTTATATAATTCACAGAGTTCCTAAGCTATCAAATATCCATACAATCACTTTTGGCCCTTTGCCAAATATTGCATAACCTTAACACATTCACAGTCATACGGGTATTGCCCTGGTGTGTTATGTTACTCTTGACTGGTTGTTGAATGGGGATTGTTCACTCGTGTTAACATCAGCTCTAAGCTTTGATAACACCAGCATTCAAATCTTATCAGTCATATCCCGGCATTTGATTGAAGGCTTCACTGGTGATCAAATTATTTACGAAACACTTCAAATCAATTGAGACTTTGGCGGGCGCGTGTTTATGAAGCTTGGAGTCTCAGATAGATAATGTTAGGATTTATTGAGCCCAGATAAGAAATACAAATTAAAGGAGGAGGTTCACTGCACTCATTTCCTTGGATGTGAATATCCTTGAAGCAAATAAATGATAATCATAAATCACTTTTGTTGAATATTTTGAGCTCAGATTATAGTCAATGCTGTACCTCAACCACTATGTCCAATTTTCCATCACCTTCCAGGACAAGCCCCTGGAGCCCGGTTTGAAATTCCTGCCCTTGTTTTACGCTGCCACGATCGTCATCAACCTCTTCTCTGTGTTCTACGATGGCCCCGAGAGTAAGTCACACACCTCATGAGAAACGAACCCTCACTTCATTCATCATTTTCAGTGCTGGGCTTTGACAAAATTCCCTTATGGGGCACGTTCATACTCAGCTTTGGAAGTGGCATTCTGGTGGCGTTAATTGTGCATTTTGTTGTGGCCCCCTGGCTGAAGAACCGCATCAATGGTGAGTGTTGACTCCTCTGCTTGACGTAGGTTATTCATGACGTATCTGTGCCCAGTCGTAATTGGATGCAATCCTCCTCACTTACCCTTTCACATGTACGTAGATTTGGCAGCTCTATGCCAGGGTGTATATATATCTCCCTGGCTGCTGCTTTACTGCTCTGACCCTTGACCTTGACTGTTGCCATGGGAATCTTTTTTTTTAAGGAAAATTTTAAATTAAAAATTTTCCTTATGTTACTTTACGNGNTTTTTTTTTTTTTTTTTTTTTTGTAAGTCTGTGAACGATTTTTTATGCGCCGTTGCGCGGAGCTCCGTGAGGTATAATTCAGCAAATTTCACACATTGATAGTACATGTCATTCTGCGGGTCTGATTCGAATTTGAAGGTCAAAGGTCAAGGTCACAGCGATTTTTCAAAATCTCAAATTGGACCGCTTCTAGCTCACTCATTAATTAAGCTGGGGTCTTGCAACATACATCAATCAATCCAGCGCGTTAATATGTACAACAATGCATGGCGCTGTTACTGCTCTCAGATGCACCGTTCTTGCGTAATCTGGCATAATAATAATTACGACTTTTTTAAATGCAAATATCTTGGTTGTTAAGCGGGTTGTGGCATTGAAATTTGCAGAGTATATTGCTAGCATAGCCATCTTATGTAATTATAAGTTTAATCGAGGTTGCACTAAGGTCAAGGTCATTGTGATAATTAAAGCATTTAATTGGATAAATTGATGATTATTTCGAATTTCGTAAATTTTGTAACCTTTTTGAGTTGCATACAACGTGTGCTGTCGAGTCTTAGAAGAAAATGTGATAATTCAGAATATTTGTGTGTTTTCAAGCGAAACACATATTAGGCAACACTTAGCCAATTTCATTGCTTCAGTAATCCGTTGAACAAAATTTGGTACTGAATATTTTAAATTTGCTCATGTCCGTCAATTAGTAAGTTGCACTTAATAATGAAGCAAGTTACTTCAGATTAACACTGAAAGTTTGAAGGTCAAAGGTTAAAGGTCAAGGTCGCAGTGATTATTCAAAGTTGAAAACTCGATCGCCACTAACTCATTGACGAGTAATGCTATTGACTTGTAACTGGCATCAAATGATTCAATGCATCAATATGTAAAATAAAGCTCCGAAGTATTTCTGCTCCTAGATGCACCGTTCTTGCGTAATCTTGCATAATAGCAATTATGACTTTTTCAAATGCAAATATCTCAGTTGTTAAGCGGGTTGTGGCATTGAAATTTGCAGAGTATATTGCTAGTATAGCCATCTAATGAAATTATAAGTTTAAATGAGGTTGCACCAAGGTCAAGGTCATTGTGGTAATTAAAGCATTTAATTGCATAAATTGATGATTATTTCGAATTTTGCTAATTTTATAACTTCTCTGAGTCGCATACAGCGTGTGTTGTCGAGTCTTGGAAAAATATGTGATTATTCACAATATTTGTGTGTTTTCCGTCGCAACACAAATTATTAGGCAACACTCAGCCGCTAATTTCATTGCTTCGGTGTTCCGTTGAACAAAGTTTGGTACTAAATATTTTGAATTCGCTGATGTCTGTCAATTAGTAAGTTGCACTTATTAATGGAGCAACTTATGTCGGATTAACTCTGAAAGTTTGATGGTCAAAGGTTAGAGGTCAAGGTCGCAGTGATTTTTCAAAGTTGAAAACTCGATCGCCAATAACTCATCGAATAGTAATGCTAGCGACTTGTAACTGACATCAAATGATTCAGTGCATCAATATGTAAAATAAAACTCGGAAGTATTTTTGCTTCTAGATGCACCGTTCTTGCGTAATCTTGCATAATAGCAATTATGACTTTTTCAAATGCCGATATCTCTATGGTTATGTAAGTTGTGCACTTGAAATTCGCAGAGTATATGCCACGCATAAACTTCTTACGAAATCCTGATTTTAAATGAAGTTGCTTGAAGTTCAAGATCATTGTGGTCATTAAAGCATTTAATTGCAAAATTGATTATTATTTTAAATTTGTTTGATCATTAAACTATTATTGCTATCAAATTTGGCCACTTATGACATTCTCTAACTGTCTGGTGGTATACTGCAATGATAATTGGTTTAGCTTAGTGCAATATAATCAATCCAATGCACATACCAAGTATACTGGGCCGAGCCCAGCTGACTCCTGTTAGGGCCATAAATATGTCAACTTCTGTCAACACACAGATTGAGGTAGCCCATCTGGCATATTAGAAGATGCTGCACAGCCAATGGGCTATACTCTCCATAGTGTTAATAATCCTAGTAGTTGTTGGATTTCAATGGTTTTCATCATACATTAAATGATAATGTGAAGTCATGTCAGGTAGAAATGCGTATTTAGCTCATTGGTTGCGCGATTCTGCTGTAAAATCATAAATTGATACATATAGTTTGGCATCATGAACTAATATTGCTGCGATTACGTTCATGAATCCTTGATCAATGTTTATCAATAGCTTAATTAAAAATTTTCCTTGGTCACATCTCTGATTGATTCTTGTTTTTTTTTTTTTTTTTTTGCTTTGTTTTGTTGTTGGCTGTTGAGATTGCGAGTTGTTTACATCATGTTTTCTTTATAGCTCAAATCCCTCTGGGATCAATAAACCCTTATCACCTCATGAGTATTTATGAAGCTGAATGAATGCACGCTATATCAATTGATTTATCGGGGCTAATAGAATTTTATAGTAGTTGCCCATAGTAATCTCATTAGTGAGAGGTTAAACAATGGAACCTATTAACAAAAGCTAGTAGCTATTTTGTACTGTATTGTGCCATACTTACATTACTAAGGAACTGATTGCATTGCACTCATATCATGATTTCCCATTCCAGCCAACTCTTTCCACTTTCACCCCAAACATTTGACCAAGGATGGCGAAGAAGAGGAAGAGGCTGCCAACCTCAATGAGGAGGACAAAGTCAAAATTGCTGGTCAGTTCAGAGATCCGGTTAGTCTCCATTTCTGACCACTCTCCCTTTGCAGTTTCTGCCAATAACTCTTTGAACGGCTCCAATGAGAACTCCAAGGATCACTCGCGTCGCAATTCTCTGGACAAAAGTCCTCCCATGGAGCTGAAGGAGCCACCCCATGTGATTATTACGTCCGCTGGCCCTGAGAAGAAGAGCAGTCTGAAGGTACGCTTGGCACAGTTACGTATAAGTAAATATTCATGATTTCAAATTTCAGAAAAAGATCGACAAGATGGAGGACGCGCCTTTGATGGATAACGAGCACAAGCAAGGAGATTCCACGCCCATGAAAAGTCCAACTGTCGAGGATTTTGATAAGCTCAAAGACCAAGGTGGGTGTTTGTTTCATCAGTGTTGGATGTGTACTTATGGGCGTCTGTGCAGAATACTTGCCAAAAGAGTACTTCCACTCAAACGGAAAGGTCAACGCCGACCCTGAGGCTGGAGTGGTTGATAAACTGACCGAAGAAGATGTTGATATTGCGATGGGTAATATCCAACGTGGCCGTTCGTCAATCAAAGACTGTCCCGAAACTTCTCAGCTGTTCTCATTCCTACAAATCTTGACGGCTATTTTTGGCGCTTTTGCTCATGGTGGCAATGATGTGAGGTATGTGTAATGCCAATCTTGATTTAATTTAGAATTTTATTTTATTTCTCAATTACCATCAACATAGCAATGCCATCGGCCCACTTGTTTCTCTGTGGTTGATCGGAACGCAAGGCATGGTGCACGAGAGAGCCCCTACCCCTATGTGGATCCTGCTCTACGGGGGAGTTGGCATCTCCCTCGGTCTCTGCATCCTCGGTCGCAGGGTCATCAAGACGATGGGAGAGGATTTAACTCGCATCACCCCCTCCAGGTATTAGAAATCCCATCCTCCACTTCATGCTTAATATTCATTTCCTTGCCCAGTGGCTTCTGCATTGAGATCGGATCAGCTTTCACCGTTCTGGTCGCCAGCAATGTAGGAATTCCCATCAGTACAACTCACTGCAAAGTCGGCAGTGTCGTGTTTGTGGGGCGATATCGTTCGCGTGAGAATGTTGACTGGCATCTATTCCGTAACATCATCCTCGCCTGGTTGGTCACTCTGCCAGTGACCGGCGGCATTTCCGCAGCCATGATGGCTGGACTGCAACTCGCTGTACCTCACTGAAAGTCTTGTAGGAATCTCAAATCATCTCATCAATAATTCCTCCCTCCCCCTCATTCCACAGCATATTGTTTTCTCCACAGGGTATATCGAAGCACTTCTCATCCGCTGACTTAACCCCTCCCCCACCCCACCCCCTCTCCGTTCGCCCGTTTACTTGTATGCATATCATTTTAGTCTCAGAACATGAAGTGAATGTGGTTGTAGGTTATTTTTTTGCAATTGTAATGTGCCTTTTATGTCGCAAGTTATTTCAGCAGCAGAAAAAGGAAGAATTATGTAAGAACCATTTATAAGAGTAGAAGTAATATTTAAACATAATTTATTCACAGAATTGAAACTGTTAGTCGTTATAAACTGCTATGAAAAATGCAAGTAACAAAACCCGCGTGGACATATTCTCGTCATTTATAGCATTGTTTTTCGGTTTGCTCAATGAAAATAATGTTGTACTCCATCCTCGTTAAACCATATTACCTTTGGGGTGATTCCTGATGTGCTTAAAATAATTATAAATAGGGGGAAAAAAAAAAAAAAAAACTGTTCATCCTTATTTTATTTCTTGGGGGGTACGTATAAATCTATGTGTGGCCATGTTGAATGATATTGTGTATTTGCAGCTGATTAGAGTAAAATGCTTCTGTTTTTCTTTTGTTTCTCTTCTGCTGTGTGAATTTTTGAATATGTATTTTTGAGATGTTTCTCCTTTGGTTGCTGCTCAAGGAACTATCTACTCCCATTGTTTTCGGGTTTTTTTTCGTGCAGCTGTCATTAAACTGAGTGAAATTCTCATTTTGAGTTAGTTATGTTTTTATTTATTCTTGGTCTAAGGGATGGGGAACTGAATTTTAAGTGATGTTCTATTGACTCATAGCACCAATTGATAGCATTCCGTGCCAAAAACACCATGCCTGGATGCAAGCGTAAGGAAATAATGCATTCCGAATATCGGGGTTAGCATTGGGCCTATGGGAGAATGGCTTCCATTGCGAAGTATAGGAGGCAAACGTCAGCTGATGGCTTGGTTTGGCTGATGGCTGATTGGTTCCGTTCCCCTCGTGAAGCTATCGATTTCAGCCAATCAGAGCAGAGCATCTTTGCCATAAAAGGACCTCTTTGTTGTTTACGAAACGAAAGCGCATGCGTGGTGCACTCTGGCTGACCTTTTTACTGTTTCAGGATGAGAAACATGGTAGGTGTCCTAGAAAATCGCTTGTTAAAATAAGAAAAATAGCGAAAAATATTTTTTTTTTTCGCGCCTGACTGGTGGCAAAATGATTATTCTATCTATTTCCGAAAATAAAATAAAAAAATATCCAAGGGTTTAGTCGCAGGACACGCTGATATGACGAGGCCCATTGTAACAGATGGGGAACTCGGTGTTTCATCACAGCTGCTGACGTCACGCCTAGTTAGCAATATATCGCCCGCGAAATTG
>KB296906.1:145277-166716 GCA_000328365.1 Capitella teleta
TGGGGGGGGGGGGGGGGGGGCAGTGTCATTTCGTTTCTGTACGTACTCTCGTCATCGTGGCTACAAAGAGAAAACTCAACTATTTTATTTTCCCATGCTTGATCAAGTTACTATATCTCGACGGCTCTGTAACTCGAAGTGATTTTGACGGTCCCTTGATATTCGACATATCGAGACTATACTGAAAAAATGACAAAAACTTGCCATTCATAATTAAGAGCAGTGTGAAATCAAGAGCTACAAGACTCGTATACTTTAATTAGGACAGATTTCAAACTACATACAGTACATACACCTGATTAGTAACTGTCGTATTAACACTTAGCGGTTATTTTGTCTAATTAATTCATCTCTAAACGTTGGTAGAGGATCAACAGCGAGGTCACAATTGTTTCTGATTAAGGTCAAAGTTCATGAGCGGAAAACACGCCAAATAAGATTAAATTTTCTCCTTTGCGTGCACTAGCAGATAGTTTTGAGTGCAAAAAACTGGTGAAGGAGGCTGCTTCATGTCAAATAATGTATTCTGACGAGTCATTGCTGTGGACACAGTATAATTGTTATGAAGTGAGCAGAAAATGCTCGTTATTTCCTACAATCATAGGTAATTCCAAGTTGAGTCAGCATTGAACATCTAATACCATTATGTACAAAATCAGACAAGAAGTTTCTCCAATTGACATAGAAACATAGATAAGGCTTATTTATTAAAATATAAAAACATAGATTTGTAATTAAAATATAAAAACATAGATTTGTATAAAACCGATCTAGACATAGACACTGCGAGGCCCTGTAGATGAGTAGGAGCCCGGGGGTGGGATCTGAACCCTGAGAGATGGTCTGTATCGGAGATTCTCAGCCCTTTTTATGTTGATGACCGGCTGCTCCCACTGGTAGAGGTCCTTGTTCTCAGGACTGTGCCAGTACTGCTCATCTTCCTCTTCCCTCCTCCTCTTGCGATCCTGAGAGAAAAAACCATCCAGTTTCAAGAGGTCAGTCAAAGCAGTGACTTACGATATAGCTGACCAGACAACTAGCCGGCACCCAGATGACCAGAGATAGCACAATGATGGTACCAACAATGTTTGCTCTCATGAATTGCACTGGAAAAAAAAAAAAACCAATTGAATGAAAATACAAAAGACTAGTCCACACAAACCTAGATCACTGGGTGAGATATTCTCAATGATATCCCAGAACCTTTCGACTAGATCTTGGACCTGCTGCTCACAGGTGCCCTGAATAATACGAGACAGTCATGACTGAGTCACAGGTTCAGCGTGATCGTTACCTGGTGACAGAAACCTCGCGCACAAGGGATTCCGTCATCCAGATCGATGAGCATTCCATCTGGGCCAGTGAATGGCTCACAAGGACTGTTGGAGTTTTTCTTACAACAGTACTGGCAGGAGTTGTCCAGCTTCTTTTTTGATTCATCTTGGTCATTTTCCTTGCTTTCGCAGATACACGACACCATGCCCTGGCTTTCACACATAGACAAGCACTGACCACTTCGACATTCACCCCTGGGAAAAGGAGCACAAGATCAGACAAAGCTTCTACCTCAAGTGCATTAATTTCAACCAGTCGAAATAGCGTGATTCGAAATCTGAGGCGTTATGTAATAAGTTGGTGGTAAAAAGTTGGAACCAAATGATGGTGATGCCACCTGTTTAAGCTTACAACGTGAACAGTGAAACATGTTCATCCAACAACAAATAGCTCGATACCAACGAATCCGTGATGAATTAGAACTTGGTAAAAAATAAAAGCAGTAATTTGGTTAATATGGTACACAGCTTAGGTTTTAGGGTAAGAGCTATAACTTGCAAGTAGTGGGTGTGCAATCCATAACAAAGTTATTCGCTAATTTCTGATAACTAAATTGAGTCAGATTCCCAAATGAAATTTCACCAAGGTAACCTTCAGATAAAACATTATCGCTTGTGAACTTTCCTGGTATGCATGATTTCAAAATTAAGAACAAATGTGATCCAGTTTTAATTTGTGATGATGTGAAACTTGTCTTCAAAGTTGGAAAAGAGCCACTTATATTAATAGAGAGATAAACCCAAATTAAGCCCAACAGAGGCGGTGAGTCAGAACAATGTAAGTGTAATAGTTGGCGTATTAAATCAACACTCACCGATCGAGACACGCAGTGCCATCCGGCTTATGCGGAGGAGGAGGACAAGTCAAACTAATACCACTGAAATCACTATTGAGGAAAACAACTGATCTTCACAAAGAAGAGTTTAAATATTTCACTGAACAAAAGCAGGATACGAGCAGCGGCCTTCAGCTTCGCAAGATCCGTTCTTCGCTTCGTGACAAATCTTCTGATTGTCAGCCACTTGACAGCCATCGCAACAGATGTGATTCAAATCACTGCAAGGAGAGACAAGGGTGAGCAGTCACACTAACGGTAATTAGTAAATGATTCTATACCTGCACTTGGCTCCTGGTCGGAGTTTACACTCATCGGAACAGCAAGGGTCACTCTGAACACCAAGACCAACGTCACATTCCTCGCCCTCCTCGACTTCAAAATTACCGCAAAAGCCTGAACTCTTCTCTGAATAGTAATGAATCAAAAAAATAATAGAATAAGAATTGATGGATAACCATAAATATGTTACCAGTGAAACAGGATTTCGATTTGCTGAGCAGAACTGCACCCATTGCCCTCTTACTGCACGGAGAAAACATCTGAATAAAAGTGATATTAAAGTGAATCGGGTGGCTGAGGAATCAATGCGGCTCACCTTGTTGTTTGGTTCATATCCAGAGACTGAGTATGTGTACATAATGTGTTTACCGCCGTCTTTTGTGCTGGGAGAGCACTCAGAGGTGTCTGGGTCATGCTCACTGCCCCAGTTATGCCCTGAAAAGTAGAGCAAAGTTCACAAAGGTCATAATCTTAGAAAATATCCCACTTACCGAATTCTGTGGGTTACCGAGGAATATAAGAAAGAAAGATTTTTCAATTTTGCAAAGTGAATTGGGATCTGCACTCACCGTGCGTAGTGACCAGATCTGCCTCAGAGGTCAGCAAACGACGATTGTATCGATTGAGAGAACTGCTCCAACCAGTGTTCAGGAAGAGCTGATATCCGCCTTTATAGTATGCTGTGGAATAATTTGTGGTCAGCCTAAGTGCTCTTGCAAAGTCAATATACACAATTTCATGATTTCCAACTATAGTTAATGTTTGATACTAAAATGATGCTAATTTGATATTAGTAATAATCCACTCAGATTAGATTAACATAATATTGAGGAAAAAAAGAAAAGAAAATTGACAACGAATTAAACAGAAAATTCAGTCAAAGGACTCGGTGCTGAAATTAATGAACCCATTGATCAGGTCAGCGATACTCTAAATATATTTTAATCAAATTGGTAAAACTATAACCAAAATGATGAAATGCTCATAAAAAAAATTCAGTCCTGTAAACAAAATCCCTTCAAATAAAAAAACAAACTTCAACACATTCAAATTTAGTAAACCAGGGACACAAAAATACAGCACTAAGTAAGCATCTTGACCAATAATGAGTGAAATTTATGCCCCGAGTCATTTGAATTGAGTTCACACAAAACACGAAAGAACCGTCACCAAAAGAGAAACGATCGCACACTATGAGAGTGGAAGCAAAGCAATCATGTGGCTCTTCCAGGCATTCAGCATTTAAACCCTGCTCTGCATAAGTTCTCCAGTTTCTAATAACGGTGACAAGGAAACAGTTCGTAGGAAGGAAACTCATCCATGCAAACGACAAAACGATAAAACTGACCAAGAATATGAGAAGAAAATTTTTTTTTGCAATAAATCACATGCAAGGGACATTGAAATCCAAGTCATAAAATTTGCCTGTCTAAGTACTCACTGTAGATACCCAAATGTCGGAGAGCTGATGATGAATAGATATGAGCTAACATGCACTTAAGGTAACAAGACAGTTGGTTAGTGTCCATGCCGAACAGAGTTTAATTAATTTTTCTTTACATGCATTTCCATCTGAATATACTCCCACTGTCTTGGCTGAAAAAATTTGTCTGTTTTGTAATTCGCTCTATTTTATTTCATTGTATTTATTTGGCAGATAGAGGCAGCGCAGATATAGAAAAAAATTACATTCTGGTTATAAAAGCGAAGAGAAGAGTTAGAACTTGACGGACGAGAAGAGATGGAGAAATACCTGGAGAACAAATGCCGCCTGGGTTGTGGATAACAGGCGAGGCGACGTACGACAGGCCGAGCGTTCCGACGGGAAAACGCAGAGCGGTGAATAAGTGGGACAGGCAAAAGTTAGAGTGGTTAGGAGCCATACTGAATGCCTGAAATGAAGCAAAAGGCTCGACTGTGAGATCAGAGAACGTCCTATAGTTCTGCTTTGTCAAAGCTGGGTACAAGCTTATATAATGAGGTTTAAGGCTTTCATATAAAAATTTAGTTAAATTTTGGGGGAAATAAAACGATATTTAAAAAAAAAAAAATAAGCATTTGATAAATATATACAAATAATGGAATATCAATATCTTGTACCAAAAATCAAAGCCCGCGGACTATAACAATAAATAAATCAAATCAGAGAGCCAACCTAAACGCTATCAGGTTGGCTCAAGAGTTAAATATACACAAGCAGAAGGACAGCCAATCTGAGAGCTAGTGCAGGGGTCATAAGAGGTCACCTGGCGAACAAACACCCCCCACGGAGTAAGTGCGAGAGGAGCCAATGTATGCAAGGCCAAGCACACCACCCTCAAACGCCTGGTGGGTAAACAGGTGCGCAAGGCAAAACTTCTTGAAGCGAGAGTCTCGGCTGAAAGTCTGAGGCAAAGAAGTCATATAATTAACCGAAAGAATTAAATAAAATTCAGCGAAACGAAACAGCATTCCATGTGAGATAAAAAAATGCAGCCATGCTGACGGCACTTTGAAGTCTCTGCCAGATTGAAAAGGATTTCAAGCAGCCTGTATTGTTTGCGCTTTCATGCTGCTCATTGCTTCGAGCTTCTACCTCCCAGAGGGAGCAGAAGGAGGGGGTGGGCACGCCTCTCCGATGTTGCTCTCATTATTATAGCGCTGAGCATCAAACTTGAATGACTTCCAAGGCACAATGGAGAGAGGCTGGCGACTGATGCACGCAAATCTGAAGAGAAAACCAGAGGCTGACCTCGAGAAGTTCACGTGTTTGCCAGGCGTCTGCTTCCATGTTGTAATGAATGCTCCCTGGTGAGACTGCGGTGGGGTGTTGGTGAATACGCATCTGCAATTTACACATGAATATTCATCATTTACACATGAATATTCATCAGTTATGAAACCAAATTTAGATAAAATTCAATATTACATTTGGAAACAAACAACAAAACTAAGCTTACCCTTTATGAAAATAAATATAACTTATAATATAATTAAGCATAGGATTTAATGACTGACTCAAGAAAAATCCAAAGAATAAGTACAGTCGCATACATTACCTCTTTGATTTCAAATCCCATTCCAGTAAATCCATTACTGAAGTTAGTCTTTCGATAAAGACTATCAACACGATCAATTAACCCAATCTGTAAATGTATAAGTGTCATCAGAAATTCTCAAATCATCATCCATGACTGACCAAGTAGTTAGTGGTGCGTGACAAACTACCCTGACCCATGTTTTTGAAGAATCGGTAATCTGCCACCAGAAGCAGTGGGCAGGTGTCGCGTTTGGTGGCTTTCTGGGCGGCTGAGGTTTGTGGAAAGGCCACTTGTCGCTTCTGACGTTCTACAGCACAGATTCGTTAAAAGCGATAATTATTGAGTAATAACTGACCTTCAGCAGCATCCGATGAAACCGGCACGTCGCCTTTCACGTATCCACAGTAAGAGGCTCTGTGAACATGGAAAAATTAAAAGATATAAATATAAAAGAGCGTCATTAACATACCCCAAGTCATCCTCCATGATGACGTCAGATTTTTTGTATGCAATCATTTTTGCAGCAGTCTCAAATGATGTATTGTGCCTCCATGCGGGCTGAATCAAGCGGATTTTCGGCTAGAAATGCTTGCCAAAGAATTGGAAAGGCTAACCTCAATATTGTAGACCTCATGAGGTGTGCTGATTGAAGCTGTCAGTGTTCCGTCTTCATCAAAAAAAGCTTTGACCTCAGTCGTCCATGGTTCATCTAACCCAAAAGTGATGTAGGCCAATAATTGCAAGGCCAAGTAGGCCAATTATTTACCATGGACATATCCTTCATACAATGAATCCGGTCGGTAATCAACTTGCGTCTCGAGTAAATTTTCATCAAGGACAAACAACTTGAAGGTTGGAGCTAGAATGTTGCTACGTTGTCTCAAACTTAGATGAAAATGCCTGCAAGTTGAATAAAATTGAAATGTAAATCAAAGTACTGATAAGTTATAACTCTCTACCTGCCGAGCGTATCGAACTTGAGCTGACGTTCATGAATAGAAGAGCCATCGGCACTTCTGCGACTTATGTGATGATCAAAGTCAATATCATCCAATGTTTCATAATGTTTGAGAGCTAAATCCAAATCTAATGAAGAGAGCAAAACAAAGGCAATGAGTGCATGTCATCACAGAGTTTTTTACAACTTAATCAACATAATAATTAAGTTGTTAATTGGAAATCTGAGGAAATTCATTCAGACGAAGCTTTTACTTGGTATAATAGCAAACTCTAGCTGGTGCAAGTTGGAAGAAGTAAACAGCTCCACTCCTTTCAGTATTTGCGTATGCCAACATCCAGGCCCACAGCGAGGCCCATCGTCTCACTGTAGTATGTCAGCTACTCAGCCTGCTGTGACTGTCACCATCATGTGACCGTTACCATGGCATGAGACTGAGTAGTGAGTAATCTCGTTCCAAGACTCCTATTGCTATAAGGATCCTACAGATTATGGCTACAGAATGCAGCTAGACTAGACCAGAGAGTGGAGTCTGAGAATATCAATCTCAATCTCAAATCTGTGCTCGGTGTCAAGTCTCGTCCCAAGACTCTATATTGGGTAATTAGAAAAATTAAATTCATCATCCCCACAGCACAGATTATGGCTACAGATTGCAGCTAATTGATGAGAATAAGACTTACCAGCAGCAGTTTGAAGAATGAATAAACAAAAATATAAGAATCCACGAATCATTATCGATTGTTTATCAGTCATTGTGCAGCAGAGACATCATGGAATAAGATGAATGAGCCAACAAATGCTGAAATCATCGGAAATTTTTCACATTAACAAAACTTTCTTTTTCAGTTTCCGCCTGAATAGAGGTACCAACGCATTGCCCCTCGAAGCGACATGAGGATTTTGCAATGTGAATCAGCAATACATTTATTTTCGGTTAATTCTATACTTTACATATTTACTTATTTTATTTTACTGCGGGAGAGGCAATCCCCCCCTCCGTCTTTATTAAAGAGGACCTCTGGTTGTACGGAACTAGTAACGGATGATAAAGGCTACGTCCCAAAAGACAAATACGTAGTTTAACTGACATATTTTTAGACAATAAGCTTGCTGTGGGCTAATTCCTAGATACAGTCAGACCCCGTTAATCCGCCCTCCTCCGTTCCCAAGGAAACTGACGGATTAACGAAAAGGGCGGATTACATTTCAGACCACAAATTGATGAAAATTGTGTGATTCTAAAACCCCCAAACCCCATGTAATGCATTAAGCATATATACCATTAGGTTTGAAACTGGAGGTAAAAAAGATATCACAAACGATCACATAAGGTCAATAAAAGATGTTTATTTTTTCAAAAAATCAGTGATGGATGTCTGCTTCTGATAAGTCGTTCCACCACGCCCAATCTGTGTACTTCATCTTTATTTTCGTGCTTCGCTTCTTCCGACTTCTCGAATCTCTCAAAATACAGCATTAATGCGTGCACGTGCTGCCTCGCTTCCCCCACCAAGACTTTCTTCGCGGGCTCAGATCCACTCGCTTCTCCACTCGATTGAACCCCAGTCACAACTTTGTTATCTCATTCGTTCCGCTCCTGAACATCGTTTAACCCAGCGACCAATTAAATTAGAGACTTAAGAGAATTTTCGCCTGTGATTGATTCGCTTTGTTTAATTAACTTGTTAAGCGTTAAACAAACGGGAGGCACCATTTGTTGTTAAACTGACCCGGCTTCAAAGAAATCGCCGACAATTGATGTGTCTTGGCTGATGTTTTTTTTCGACGCTATTTGGGGGGCGGATTACATGTGTTGTTTACAATGGTGAAGTGTAGATTCGTTCCCTAGAATCGTGGTCGGAGTCGGATTAATGAAAAGAACGGATTACATGACACAATTAACATTGCAAACGATTCGTCCCTGAGATTTTAGGGCGGATTACGAAAAGGGCGGATTACATGACGGCGGATTAACGGGGTCTGACTGTACATCAAAATTGAGAGGTTTAAATTCTCGCTTTCTTCTCGCATTCGATTTCATATCGTCATGACGGCATATAAGTAATTCTCCTATTGTTAACAATGGAAGCCGCCGAGTGAGCAGATCTTTCACCAGTTCTCATAAAAGAAATCTCGCACTCATCTCGTTTCAAGCTATTCTGCCTGAGCAGGAAATTCTTATTTTATTCTGTCTTGAATATCATTCACAGTTGACCAAATTTTTCATAAGCTGTCTCTCGTCACTCATTAAAGCCCACAGAACCGATTAAAAAAGGTTCAGAAATGAACAGAAGTCCTCTTTAAGCTAAATATGCCACTGGACGAGTATGCCATTGTTACTTAACCGGTTTGACCTGGGTATGAGAACAGTCTATAACTACACAACAAAGACTAGGTATACCAGTGTATACTCGATATGGATACAATTCACAGTCGCTCAAAAACAAAAACCTTTCTGATAAATTGATAATGTTTGAAAAAAAAAATCGATTATTTCTTGATAGTATGTGGCCATAGTCTAGAACCTCTCCCTCAATGGGGATCGATATATTAAGCTCTTGGGTGATGTGCAGAGAAAAGCAATCAAACAGATAAGGAGATTTCAAGGAGCGCTCTCTTACCAGGAGCGTCTTAGGAGACTGAAGCTACCCACGCCGAGACATTGCAGGCTGCGTGGAGACAAGATAGAAATGTGTAAGATCGTCAATGGCATAACAAGGGTGACCGCGACAGAATCATCAACCCAAATTAGTTAAGTTTGTACCAGTATTTGTGATGGTTGCGTCTTTATAACCAACACAGCATCCAGACATAAGTTTCTTAGTCGACCTTTTCAAAGAAAAGGTAGAGAAGATTCGGGCCAGCATTGATGATTCTGTTATCATCCTTGCGTCCACTCTAGCCTCCACAGAGCCTGTATATTCATTGTGTGTTCTGAGACCTGCGTCTGAGGATGAAGTGCGGGCAACAATCAGCAGCTCTGCAACCAAACACTAGTTCCTTGACCCAATACCCACTTGGTTACTCAAGCAATGTAATGAGCCGCTTGTACCATTGATCACCTTAATCATCAACCAATCACAGTCAGTCTGTCATGTGCAAAAAACATTCAAAATAGCTCATATATCACCATCATTGGACACTGCAGTTTTGTCAAATTTTAGACCAGTATCTAATCTACCTTTTCTTTCGAAGATCCTGGAGAAAGTTGTGAGCTGGAGACTAAACGACTACATCAATGAACATGGCCTTCAAGAAGTGCACCAGTCAGCACACAGGAAAAGCCATAGTACAGAGACTGCTCTCATCCGAGTGCATAACGACATCCTTGTGGCTCTGAGCGAGAGGAAAGCCTTCTCATGCTACTCTTGGACATCTCGGCAGCCTTTGATACAGTTGACCATAATGTCATCATCAACACCTTAGTTGATTTCGGACTGAGAGACACTGCTCTCATCAGGTTCCAATCATATCTCAACAATCGCTACCAGTGTGTACAAATAGGCAACCACTGTTCAGCCCCAAAAGTCCTGAAATCGGGAGTTCCTCAGCGATCTGTACTGAGACCTGTGTTGTTCTCCCTTTATACAGCATCGCTTGAGACACTCATTCAGTCGCACTCCCTGGCATATCACTTTCACGCCGACGACATGTCCCCTTTGCATCACCTTTGAGATGTCAGAGCTTGCAAATGCCATCACTCGAATGCAATGCTGTGCAGAGGATGTACACCGATGGATGTGTAAGAAAAAACTGAAAGTGAACAATGACAAAACAGAGCTTCTCCTCATTGCCTCAAAGAGTGTTACAGCTCAGATACATATGCAAGAGAATGTTTCTTTACTGACTGTCGGCCAGACTGGTGTGTCTCCTTCAGAACTAGTTCGCTATATAGAGAGAGAGAGTGAGTGATGGGGTTTTACGGCTCCACCCAACCCATTCGGGTGATACGGGCGCCAGAACAGAAGACCCGAGACCGGGGTTTCCCCCTACTCTTATCGATAAATCCCAAGGGTTCTTTATCCTGCATACCACCATAGACAGTAGTACACAGCGCCCGGCCTTGTTACGCAGTTGGGCAGCACTGCAGAGTCACCAAAGAATTACAATTATAATGGATTAAAATTATAATTCACAATCATAACGCCCGTGGCCTGATCGGGTCTCGAACCCGGGACCTCGACCCCCACGGTCGGCATTGGATTGTAGTCAGCGGTTTAACCCACTGAGCTATCCGGTGCCCCTAGTTCGCTATATAGGAGTTTAATGGACAAACGCACGAACCTGGGAGAACATGTCAACAACATATGCAAAATTGCTCGCATGCACATAATTGGTCGCATTCGTCATATGCTGTTGGATTTGCCAAACTGATCCACACCTTCGTTAGCAGCCGTCTTGACTGCAGGACTACCACAAACACAGTTGAAGAAGATCCAACGTATTCAAAATTCAGCCGCTAGACTCCCATCTTGCATAGGCAGAAGAGAACACATAACACCGATTCTTGAGCGTCTTCATTGACTGCTCTTAGCACAAAAGGATTTAATACAGAATTGCTGTGCTTGTTTTTAAGTGCATGCGTGGTGTTGCTCCTGTGTATTTGTGTTCTTTTTTTGCAGCCATATTCACCATCTGTCCATCTACGTTCTGATTCTAGTCATCTCTTAAATGTCCCGTACTCTTATAATTCTTATTCTGATCGTTCATTTTATGTTATTGCACCTAAAATTTAAAATTCCCTGGACATTTTTGTTTGAGAGGCAGAGACTCTGAATGTTTTAAAGAACAGACTCAAGACATGTCTTTTTATGCATTTTTATACTTGATTTTATGATTTTATGCTTTTATCTTGATATATATTTTTTGCATATAGAGCAAATGATATATGTATATTCGCATTATGAAACTAATTTTTTTATTATATTATTATTTATAATTACCTTGCAAATTTCTAAGATGTCGCTCTCTGGAGTAAATCGATATATGGCCGTATTAACAACAGTGTTTTGTCATTTGTCAGCCAGATATGGGTGAGACTCGTGTTAAGGGACGACAAGCGCTCGAGCTGACCATTTCTAACTCTCAAAATGCGCTCGAGGGACAAAAGACATCGTCCTAAAGGGATTCACCGACATATCCACTCTCCTTTTTCTTCCTCTAGCTATGCTTATATGGTGGTCATAGCTTGTATGGTGGTTGGGATAGGATGAAAATGAAGCCATATAGAGATAGAACTAACATTTCTAAGTTTGCATGACATATATAGTATCTCATTATTTTCCTCGAATTGGCTCTGTCGTCCTATCAGCCCAAATTCAAAATTGTAGCCACCAAGCTACTGCCTGACCACAACATCAAAGAGAGCAGCAATGGACAGTGACGAGCTATGGCTCACGATGATCAATAATCTTGTTTGCAAAAGCTAAGGCAGTTTTTAACAAGGCCATACATATATCATTGGACTTGCTGGACGACCAGCAGAGTAGCTGCAGACCTGCAGCCCATGATCTAACGTAGCACGTAGCTAAAATTTCACCAACCTCATGGACCTGATTAAGCTCTCTTTGTGTTAAATGAAGCCTGACATCTCCCCATCAGGTGTTGATAAGCAACATCATGTTTTACATGCAATAACTCATGGTTCCCACCAAAGCATTATAGTAATGCAACTAAATCACGAATAAGGAAATTGTGCTGTTATATGTTTGCTTGATCATTATTTCTAATTCAACCTCTAAAGCTTACAAGTATCACTTCCACTATAATCATAACAACAGCACTCCCAAAAATGCATAGGATGCCTCATTTATGCATCCAATGAAGGATTCCCATGGTCAGGGGCCCTGTTTACCACCACAAATCAAACTGTCGCCGAATATCGGGTGCACTCTATATATTGATCAAAATAAATCGGCATCAAAGTCTATGAAATTGAAATAAAAAAATGGTAGGAATAACAGTATGAAATGTTAGACTAACTATGCAGAGTATTATTTTTTCTCTTATCTTTGCATGGATGTTACATTGTTACATGTTTTATAACACTTTCTCGAACAAGAACAGCGGCATTGAGAAACATTGAAATCCTCAACATGGATTGGATAGACTACTTTTGGCCCACTCTCTATATGCAACCTGAGAACTTTTATTGCCTACATCAGTGGTGAGCTACACATAAACCTGTGCCTCTCCAGATATTGAAATGAGCATATAACACAGGTTAGTTTTATTACAATTCAGAGTTTCATTTACTTAAAAGCAGAATATCAACAAACTGAAGGACTTGGGTAAAGAGCAGAAGGAGGGGGGCTCTGAGGCCTAATTGCTCGTAGAAGGGTTGACTTCGAATTGCACAACTTTTAACCTCTGTCTCACTGTCGGTCGCATTCTCATTACTCATTGTTGTAGTTGGTAATTTCTCATCAATATCCCACAACCGTTCGGCTTGATCTTGAGCTGAATGCGAATGTTGACACTCACCCTTAAGTAATAGACATTCATTAATAACTGAGTCAGGAGTATGTGCATGATTGCTACCTGATAACATAATCCTCGTTCGCATGGAAAGGCATCATCTAAATTTATGAAAGTGCCATCCTCTCCGGTGAAGGGCTCACAAGGACTGTCCAGGGTTTCTTTACAACAATACTGGCAGGAGTGGTCCTGTTCCTCAGTCAATTCATCTTTGATTTCTCCCTTGCTGTCGCATATACACGACACCATGCCATGGCTTTCACACATGGGTAAACATTGACCACTGAGGCATTTTCCCCTGGAAGAAGGGAAAATCGATTTAGATTCAAAAATAATTATTTCGACTGGTATTCCAGTGGATGCAAGGAATTGGCAGGACTGTTGATGATAGGAAATGAAGGGTATTATTCGACTTTCTTCATTCATTTACTTAGCATAACACAAAGACACAAAGAAAGGCAAGACACAAAAGAAATACAAGCTGTGACATGAGAGTATTCAAAACAATCAAAAGTCCTCTTTAATAAGCTCCGATACTCATTGGGTTGGTCAGGTTAGCCTTTTAGGGTCTTTTACAGACCTGCCCACATCATTTTTAGTTTCTTTGAGCAAAATGAAGACGATTCAGCATCGTTCTGACATAAATTTCTGGGTGCAACTCCATGCAACTACATACCATTTGGAAATCTGAAAAAATGCTATCAGAGGACGTTATTTTGCAAGCAACAATGAACTGGTATGGGCTGTTGAGTCGTGTTTAGGGTCAAAAGAGTTCTTCTGGAGAGACATTAAAGCATTGAAAAATTTATGGGAGGAATATATTCTACATGAGGATGCCTGTGTTGAAAAATAACTAAAAATCCAGCTTCAATTACAACGCAAAATGCAAAAGGCCTGAGGCTCTTAAGCTAGAAATTCTGTTGGGTAAGATGCATTATATGTACTCTTGCTTATCTCTTTGGCCAACATACAAGTAATCGAAAGGGCTTTCAGGATGCCAATGTTTAATTATTAAAGCCATGAATTCACAATGCTAATAATATTATATGATATATGATATATCACCTCTATCGAGGCACCCAAGCAAGCTATAAAAATGGTAATAAGTGGTGCAAAAGAATTTCAAAAATTGGTAGTTAAGTTGGAAATCAAAGCAGAGATGAGAAAACTGCTGGTCTAATGTGGACATTTAACAGCTACTGCATATGGGCGACCGGTATTTATTTCCTGTGCTGAGAAACATGGAATTGTAAGATTCGTGCAGCATTTCATGTTATTTGGGTTCTGTGTTATGGCAAAGGAGCAGCCAACAGGTAGCTGAAGACGGAAACAAGCTGTCAACGACCAATAACCAGAGATAAGAATTTTTTATCATTTCACATGAATCACAGCTCTTGTGCACTTTTATCCAGGAAAACAAAATCTCACCTATTGTAACAAGCAGTTCCATCTGCTATATGCGGGGGATCTGGACAAATCGAACTAGCACCACTGATTAGATTATTGAGGAAGATAAATATCATTCACAAAATAGTGCCTTTATCTTAAAAGAGGATACGAGCAATAGCCTTCCTCTGCACATAATTCATTATTCCCTTCATAACAAATCTTGCGATTGCTGGCCACTTGGCATCCTTCACAACAATTATGATTCAGATCACTGAAAGAAAGATTAAAGTATTATACAATTTAGTTTTTATCTGTCATAAATTATTTGTACCTGCATTGGGCTCCTGGTCGGAGTTTACAGTCCACCGAACAGCAGGGGTCATTCTGAAGCCCAAAGCCTACATCACATTCTTCTCCCTCTTCAATGACTAAATTACCACAGAAGCCAGAACTCTTCTCTGAATGATTAAATAACATAATAAATTAAAGTTTTATAATTCATTAAGTTACCAGAGAAACATGATTTTGATTTGGTAAGCAGGACTGCTCCGATTGATCTTCTACTGCATGGAGAAAACAACTAAAAAAAAAAAAAAAAAAAAAAAAACAGACTTATAAATATCAAGTGAATTCTTTGGGCAAAAGATTGAGTCGATGACCTTGTTGTTTGGTTCATATCCAGAGACTGAGTACGTGTACATGATGTGTTTACCGCCGTCTTTGGTGCTGGGCGAGCACTCAGAGGTGTCTGGGTCATGCTCACTGCCCCAGTTGTGACCTTGAAAATTAAGTGTTATGCACAAAGGCCAAAATTATGCAAGAAATTTCCCTTACCAAATCCTATAATTTTCCGGAGAATGAAAGTAGATGATTTTTAATATTTCAAAGTGCAATTGTGCAATGCAGTTCAACTCACCATGAGTAGTGACCAGATCTGCCTCAGAGGTCAGCAAACGACGACCGTATTGATTGAGAGAACTACTGAAGGCAGTGTTCAAGAAAAGTTGGTGTCCATTCTTGTAGTATGCTGTGAAACAAAATGATGCAGTGAACAATTTCATAAATTTTAGCAAAAAAAAATTTAAGAAACTACACAGGCTGATAAAAGCTGCAGTTTGATACTAAAAGTAATTTGATGCACAATTCCAGGAAGAATACTTTACTATACCATAAAATGCTTTTAAGAACATAATGTGTGATGCTGAGAAAAAAAAAGGCGATTAAGTAAAATTTCACTATCCCTTTTGAAATAGTTCCACAGCATTAATTCAATGATAGATGGGCAATGTGAAAGGATCAAGATGGAGGGGGGCTGAAGGCTTTCGTAGAACTGCGTTTTTCAAGACTTCAACAGAGCACCTTTCTCGAAAATTATTTTATGTAGTCTGTACGTGCACCAAAAGAGGTAAATTGGCTGTTCGAAATGTGTTGAAGGGAATACTTGGAGCTATTGTTTTCAGTGTTGGCATAATGGTTCTTTTACAATAATCACAGTGATCGACTTTGTATACTTGGAATAAATTAACGAATTAGGCTACTCTTGAATTTCAATGGATTGAGTATGAACATATGGCACATACAGATGCGAGATAAAACTTTCAGTAGGTAGGTTTCATTTATTTTTGTTTTTGTTTTATATACTTTTCAAACATGAACAATTTCGTGTGCAAAACTTTGCATCGGTTAGTAACTTAGAATGCATTGTATGTTTGCTATAATAGACGATGGTCTAACTGTAGCCCTATACTATGGCTGATCCCGATCGCCCGTGAATCAGCCCTACCATGTCAGGCCAAAAACGAGTCCACACTAATTAAAATTTAAGGCTTCCAGGTTACCTTACAATTCTCATGCAAGTGAGACATAACTTAAGTTACCTTTCTTCTCATGCAATGGTTAGAAAGGTAATTAACTTAAGTTACCGTACCCCCATAGCACATAAGTTTCTTTCTGGAAGGAGTTCAGCATGCTTAGCGGCTGCAGTGCTGAGTTAGGACACTTAAGTTTCTTTCTGGAATAGGCCCCCGATTAATGAGATAAAAGCCGTTGCAACATAATTTGTGAGTGGGATCACACACACACACACACAGACAGACGCACGCACACACACAAGCACGCACGCATGCACGCAAGTGCGCGCACACACGCGCGCACACACACCATCACCATCACACACACCATCACCATCACACACACACACGCACGCACACACACACACACACGCACACACTCAAATTCGATCGTAATTGAAGTCTGATACACAGGGAGAGCATTTAATTTGAAGAGGGAATCGTGGTGAAAAAAAATACCTGAAGAACAAATACCGCCTGGGTTGGTGATAACAGAAGAGGCAATGTAGGACCCTCCAAGCATCCCGTTGGAGAAACTCAGAGCAGTGAATAAATGGGACAGGCAAAATTCAGAGTGTTGAGGAGCCATACTGAATGCCTGAAAGGAAGCAAATGGCACGACAGTGAGATGAGAGGAGCTTCTTTAATGCATTGATTGTCGCAAGCTTTACAAGAACGCCAGGTTTTAGAGAAATATCCAAATGGAGATATATGCTGGCGATAACAAAATTTAATGATAACGGAAAGGACTTGCATAGTTAGTTTAAATCACAAAACTGCAAATGGTCATATACGCGTTTATGAGCAAAGAAGTAATGTCTTTCAAATATACTCCTTCAGTTCAATCGAGTCCTCACCATCTGTCCTTCACACATAAACTAACTAAGAAGAGGTGGTGGCCAAGTGGTTAGCGTGCTCGCTTCAAAAAGGCTTGGCACTGGCCACTGGAGGTTCAGAGCCAGCCACCAACCCTGTGTCCCTGGGTAAGGCACTTAATTCCTGCTTACCTCCTCGGACTACATAGACCTTAGTTGCTTCAGGATACCGAGGTTAAATAAGCCAACAAAAAAACTATCAATTAAACACACGCCCATCTGAACAAGAAGATACCATATAATTTATGAGGTATGAGACATGATAATTCAGACAATGAGCTACAAAAACCATTGATTTAGATGATGATTTTTTCAATATTTTCCTCACCAATCGAATCTAGATTCATTTTAATACATATATCACGCATTATACACCGGAACTATGGGTAGGTTTAATATTTTTCAAATGTTTTTACACTCATGAATTGAGCACGTTTACACTGACAATCGTACAAGGCACATGTTCTGAAACATGCACGGATTACGTACTGGGGAAGGTTTTTATATGCAGAATTAGGCTGACCTCGAGAAGTTCACGTGTATTCCAGTTGTGTTTTTCTGTGTTGTAATGAACTCTTCCTGGTGACACTGGCGTTGGGTTCTGATGTATATGTATCTGCAAAGTAAACATTTCTTATACCATTTAAAAAATTTAATTTGATATGGCGTACACAAAGCAAGCATACATGAAAACTTGCCCCAAATTCCATTACTTACTAAACTAGCCACCATAAAAGGCCTTACCTCTTTTATTTCGAATCCCATTCCATAAAATCCGTTGCTGAAGTCAGTTTTCCGAAAAAGACTATCAATACGGACAATTAACCCAATCTACAATATAAAAAAACTATCAGCGAAATTCTCAAATCATCAATGAATGGCACACCAAGTAATTAGTGGTGCGTGACAAGCTGCCTTGTCCCATTTCTCTAAAAAAACGGTAATCTGCCACTAGTAACAGTCGGCAAGTTTTGGTTCCATCTTGAGGTGTTGGGATTAGTGGGGAGGGCACGTGTCGCTTTTGACGATCTATTGACTCAATTCTTTAAAAGTAATGGCATTCATATACCTACCTTTACTAACCTCCATTAATATCCGAAGATCCTGGTTTGTTCTCACTGGCGAAACTACAGTGAGACACTCTGGAAACACGAAACATTAAAGGCATGAAGAGCTTAAACCATACTGTACCCCAAGTCATCTTCCTTAATGATATCTGAATTTCTGTATGCAATCATTTTGGCTTCAGTCTCAAATAATGTATTGTGTCTCCATGCAGGCTGAAATGAAAGTGCAGTTTATCCAACAAGGAAAAACTTTTTTTTAATAAAATTCACCTCAATATTGTAGACTTCTTGAGGTGTGCTGATTGAAGCTGTCAGTGTTCCGTCTTCATCAAAAAAAGCTTTGACCTCATGGTTCATCTAAACCAAAAGTGATGTAGGCCAATAATTGCAAGGCCAAGTAGGCCAATTATTTACCATGGACATATCCTTCATACAATGAATCCGGTTGGTAATCAACTTGCTTCTCGAGTAGATTTTCATCAAGGACAAACAACTTGAAGGTTGGAGCTAGGATGTTGCTACGTTGTCTCAAACTTAGATGAAAATGCCTGCAAGTTGAATAAAATTGAAATGTAAATCAAAGTACTGATACGTTAACTCTCTACCTGCCGAGCATATCGAACTTGAGCTGACGTTCATGAATAGAAGAGCCATCGGCACTTCTGCGAGTTATGTGATGATCAAAGTCAACACCATCCAATGTTTCATAATGTCTTAGACTGTCATCCAAATCTAATAAAAGAAGTTTCCAAAATGTTGATGTTGATCGATTTTGAGTTTGCCCTCGATCTGTCCCGTCAAAGGTTCACAGATTAAAGGTTCATCATCCCATGGCATCATATACCTTGTTCTGAACATTTAATGTGCTGCTGTTTTACGTTTAGTCGATGCTGGCAAACTACATTCAAAAGGACGGCCTTTAATCGAAAATGGGCGTGATTTGCAGGACAAGAGATTAAGCATTCGGTGTAATATTCACTGTCCATATCAATTATTGTTCACACTGAAAGAGCCTTATCTTAGTTATCTGATGTCCTTATGGCAGTGCATTTTCTATTACAGGACAGCAAGTGACTCAGCCTTTGCGACTTGCGAGGCTTTGCTTCGCCACTTTCACACACTAGCGCTCGAGTTTCTCATAAGTCTATATGAGAATCTTATTAGAACGTCTTGAACTGAACATGTGAAACAATGTGACGAATGTTAAACAATCAATTAATTCTCACCAGCAGAAATTTGTTGAAACAAAGGGCAAAAGCAGAGGGATCCAAGGATCAACAGAGGTAGTTTCTCTATCATGACGCAGTTAAATGCTCAAGTGCAGTGCTTGACTTCATGCATCATTGCATCGACAATACTCTTTAAGTCTTTTTAGGTCATAGCATAGATTTATCAGGATATAGACAGATTCACTATAATACTGAAATTTATTTATATATATAAACGTACAAGAGCGGCACATATCATGCACGGCATACAGTCCCAGCAGTAGGTTGATGTACAAACTACATGATGATATAATAATAATTCAGTTGGCAACCAAATGCGCTCATTGGTGACAGATGAAGATAATAGCAACTCCATTGCTTTAATTGGCTCGTATTAAATTCACAATTCAATTATATCATCAAAGATTCGTTTAGCGTCTTTATTTTATTCATAATGTCTGCTGTATCCCTTTTTCAGACTTAACCATGCAGAGCATGAAACATTTTATGTGACGGTAGATGGAGGAATATAAGTGCTGCTACTATGCATCGATGCGCTTGAATGCATATGTAGAGCACCTCGTGGTTATAAGGTTTTACCTTATTTTTATACAGAGTGGGCCTAAAGTAGCCTATCTACTCCATGTCAAAAACTAAACTATAAAATTGGCTAAAATGTATCAATTATTTCAAAACATAACTGCCTGATATGGATTGACTGTGTTATTCTGCGCCCATTTATGCCAAGAAATCAGATAAAAAGTCAATTTTGGATGAGGGAGGGATATTTAAATGGGAGTGGTGAGTGATCGCGAAGAGAGCAAAATCAGATGAGCCCCTGAACGAGCATTGATAAATGTCATCTCTTGTAAGGCGCTTCAATGCAAACTCTGTTTTGTTTTGATTTGGGAGATTTGTGCTATACTGTCACAACAATAACCCTCTCAAACAAAACAATAGTACAAGAGCGTTATCTTAATTATCCGTTCAATGAAGCTAATCCATGGTCCGGGGCCCTGTATGTCCCCGAAAGTGGAAATATCGCGGAATGATGAGTGCACTCTATTTATTGAGATAAATTGGTATAAATGTTGATGAAAATGGAATAGAAATGATAGGAATAGCAGCATGACATGTTAGACTAACCATACCAAGTATTTATTTCTCTTATCTTTATGTGATGTTTACAACGCGATCTACTTGTAACATTTTCTTATAAATGCGTAGCATCATTGGAAAGCATTGAAACCATTAACATGGATAAAATAGACTACTTCTGCTCCACTCTGTATAATCTATATGAATTGGCATGATCGTAGGTCTATATGGATATTGGTAATGGATGTGGTTATGATGGGTCTCCGCTTTTATAGAGGTAGCATCAAAAGTATTCACGACGTCACTGAAGAATAATTTGTAAATGCATATTCATAACGTAACTGATCGGCTTACTGTCATGCCTGTTTGCCTAATGATTTTCTCACTATGGCATCTTTGTGTTTTGCATATGCAACTCTTCTTCACAGCCTCAGCTCACAGCTCTTGACCCGGTCTTCCTCTTCTTCCTTGGGAATTCGCAGGGGACAGGGCACGGACTTTCGAGGCGCTATATAGGCCTATGCTAGCTGGCATCATGGCGTGGTGTGCTATCACTGTAGTCTCTATGGGGTACTAGTATTCAATGCTGGTGAAAGGTTGTTCGAGGATCCATATATCTTATTCGGATGGAGGGTTTGGGGCAGCATAAATGTGTGATTGTGTTGTGTATGATACCTTTGGTGTATGAGTCATATATTTCTCTTTTATGTGGCATGCGTTGAGAATTCTTGTGATGCTCTCAATTGAATTTCACAAAGCCTATAAACGGTTCAACATTTCCCGGGAGAGCATGCCCCCGGACTCCCCTAGGTAAATCGGTTCGATTCGCCGGCTACTTGTCTAGTCTGGACTAGACAAGTAGGAAGAATACGTATCTAATTATTCAATTATATAATTATCGACCTTATTATTATTACCTTGGCAAAATTGTTTGGTTCGTGAAACTTCTGTTGATAGAATTACAAACTTACTATATTACAGCGAGCGTTAGTTACTATTGAATACTGTGTATATATATATATCCCTATTTGGTATTTTGCAC
>KB296906.1:167319-177467 GCA_000328365.1 Capitella teleta
CAACACTTGAGACATTGTTCATACAAGACACGTGACCCCTTTGCTGTTGTTGGCCCNCTCGTTTTGTATAATTTATAAATAGCTGATACTGGGACATTCTTAGAGTAAGATAGTATCACCACAAGAACGGGAAAAAGAAATTAAGATTGGAGCTTGCACGGTACGTTATATATATATGCACGTAATTATAGATCAAACAATTCTGCTGATCATCATCATAGCTGATAACAATATTTTGTTTGTTGACTGTTTGCACGTATCTCAACAAAACACAGGCCAGTTTTTCGAGATTGCTTTCATTTGTCTCATGTATAGGCCAAATGCGTCGTGATAATTCCCTGTCCCATATTGTCCCAGCTAAGCCTGTTTCGAGTGGTGGTTGTGTTGACTAAAATAGTTTGTTTTCATTCAGTTCGACCTTGACCTTTCTTTAAGCACGCTAAACAATCGGTGCATGATAAGAACTGACCCACAATTCGCCTGAAACCAGCTTGTTCCGGGAAATATATCAGTGATGGTACGATAACGTATTTGCATATCGAAATGATTGGTTGAAAACATATAATAGTCCCATATATAACGCACAACGTACCCTCTCCTAGATCGCGAACACCTGCCAGAAATTGTGCTTTGGTGAGAATCATTTTGCTCATCTAATAACTTGTAACCTTAAACCTTTTCCTGCGTTGTAAAAATCGACTAAGATATACTATGCACTTGTACAAAATTTGCTATAACTACATGTATAATATATCACTACAACAATCTAGAAATAAAAATATATAAATACGTTAATATATTATGCATTTTGATAATATACATATCCGAATCAATCATACAGTAACCATTTTTTTTTCATAAAGTCTTAAATCGGGCCACATTCACGTGGCAAATTAAATACAATGCGCATAAATATTGAAATATCGATCGTATTTCGGAGCAGATTTTTCGTCGTCATGAACGACGTACCTTGCAATCAACATTTACCATACAGGTATTAAGCAGTTTACGTTCAATCGTACATATATAACGGTCGTAAGAAACAATTCACTATATATACGCTTTATATGTGAACGATCGACTGAGAAGAAAAATCAGGTCGAAAAAAGTGGGCGTCATTTCGATTTTAAGCTCCTTCGTACACAGTGGCATAAGAGGGAGAAGTACACTGCTGTGTCATATCAGAGCAGTGATAATATATCGTGATTAGCTGCTGACGTTCTTCGACAATTGGGGAATTTCGTAAACAAAATTTATCACGAATTTCATATTCCACATTTGGGCATTTGGAATTCTTACAGTGCCTCGAGGGTGCAAAACCAGCAAAATCAGTGCATACATATTATATACTCACGAAGGTATATTTTTCCGAAGGGTTCTTGACTTTATATTGCTCAACCTTACGTAATACCTGGGCCTACTAGTGCACCTACTTTAGATCGTAAATACAAGTGATGTTATCAACTATGTCGATAACCCAGATCTAGACTGATTAGGCGTACCTATATTATATATTACCTATAGGATATGCGCATTACTGCAGCAACTCACAGTGTTGTTGAATTGTTCGAAGTTCCGTGCGAAGTTCATTCTAAAAACAGTTCAACTCATTATATATCCTTATTTTAGCAGCTCATCATGGAGCAAGCGCAGGCAAACGCGCAGGTGTCCTGTATAAAAGACTTCTCCTTCTCCTTGACCGGTCGCCCAGATGACCCCATACTGCGAGCATCCATTGGTCAGACTGATATTACAATCCCTGTCTGCGGCGTCACTGGCCTCGTAGAGAAGCTCCGCGAAGGATGTCACTTGCACGAGCGGACCTTGCTCTACCGCCAGGGTCTCGCTTTCCTCCTGTTGCACACTTCCGCTAAGAAGACTCCCGACACACACCACGTGATCTGCGTCGACGTCGAGCGACGTCGTGCACTTGGCATGATGGCAGTGTCAGAACTGCAACCAAGTGGAAGTGTGGAAAGTGTGGAAGTCTTCTCTGCGGACTTCAGTCCTAATCGGGAGTTCCTAGCGGTGGCAGTGGGCGTGGTCACTGGACGATCTTACATGTACATGTCAGAAACAGGCAGCTGCTTCGTGGTGCTATATGACGTTGCTCCATGGACTAAACGAATGCGCATCCAAACGGGTTCCTTTGTGACTCCATCGGTGGCCTTTGACCCCAGTGCCCTTAGCGACGCACCAAGAATGACCGTTGTGCACTCTGATAGCTACGAGAAGCCAATGCTGACCACTTACAATGTTGTGTCTGGTGAAGTGCAGCAGAGATCAGACTTCATAGGCGTCGAACTGGATGGAGACACAACCACCCAGGTGGTGTACACTCGTGACGGTCACCTCCTGTTGCTCCTGGCCCTCGAGGACATGTGGCACGACAAGACCAGTCTGTGCCGCGTCTTCGCCTTGAAGGCGTCCACGCTGACCCTCTTCCACCGTTACCCTGCCAGTGTGGTGAGGCCATGTCATCCGGATTGTGTGTTCACCGTGCGACCTGAACTACAGGCATGCGGCACTCGCTTCGTAGTGCAGGGAACCCGCGTCGAACACCGCTATGAGGAGCAGATGTACAACGTGCCCTGCCCTCTTGGTCTACGCGCAATGTGCCGCATGGCCCTGCTGAGGCACCTGCCAAACGGACCCCGCTCTGCCCTCGATCTACCTCTGCCGAAAAAACTCCAGCAATACGTGGCCTTCAAATCATAACCTTCCCTTCGATAGGGTCTGAGTGTAAAACTATGTTTTGAACAGTGAAAAAAAACAAAAAACAAAACAAAACAAAACAAAACAAAACAAAACAAACAAACTGACTGCGAGTCGTCTTGAGGACACACATGTGTTAATGTGCAATTGGTGTCTTTATTGATGCATGCATCGAATGATTTGAGGCAAGTAGGCCTACGCTTAGAATATGCTAATGTATGGTCATTTTAATCTGCTCTTCACTGGTTTGATAGTTTCACACGTAGCGATCACATTTTTGCTTTGCTGAATCGCGCAGTTGCTCCTTTTAATCATTTGAAGAAGAAAAAAAAAATAGAGTCTCGAACAACAGGAATCATTATTAATTGGGTGTTCAATTGAAATCCCAGTCTCTTTTCTTAGTAGCCTAAAATCACACAAAGCTGCTGCTGATTGATAAGGAACTTCTTGGGAGAGATGGGCAGGTTCTCTCAATCGAGATTTTAATTAACGCACGTTGATCGGCACACAATGATCGTTAAAGAGTCACATGCTGCCAAAGATTCTGGAGCTTCGCTAAGATTGGCACTCCCTATTCACGCAATGGTTAGCATGGCAAAGCAGCGCCCCAAGCGGCGACGAAGGTCAGATCGCTGAGCGCAGAGCAGTTAACACGACCGTCAATGGCGTTTTTCACGGTATTTTTTTTTTTTTTTTTTTTTTTCGCCTACCTCTTCAGCAAAACGACAGCAAGGCGAACACAGCCCTTAATAAAATATTTAAGCGATTTCACGCATTGAAAAATAGGTCGATCTGAGAGTCAGTGTCGATTTGGCGATGATGCGCACTTTAAATTGAGTAGAAAATACGAATGGCATTCAATTCAAGTTCACAAAGTTTTATTGTTCGTTCTTACATCATATAGGCAATATACAACATTAAATGTCATACAATAAAATCATGTTTTACATGTACAAGAAGAGGATGAACAAGGATGATTTCTGGAAAACAACGCAATAGCGTTGTCCGGAGTTGGGCATGCAGAAATAAAACGCATTGATCTCTTGTGAATCTGGTCGTCAAGATAGAAGTCATGCACAAGAGGGGGCAGTATATGGCGTGGGAGGTGGAGCAGTCTTCTCGTGAATCTTTCTCCACGCACAGAAGTAAAGCGCTGCAGTTTCCAGAGGCTTGACCCGTACGCCGACATGTAATGAGCCTTGAAAAAGGCGATACTTGACCTCGCGACCACGTACAGTGCCTAAATCTCGATGCCATTGCAGGATGTTGGGGCGTCTCGTGGGATCCTAGGCGCAGCAAATGGGAGTAGCAGTATATTGCCGAATCTGACCAGGTGATACAGAGGGGAGATCTCTATGACCTCTCTGTGCTGGCCGGGATTAAACAGGAGCAGCTGAGGTTTTGCGGCATTGATTTTGATTTGCAGATTGGAGCCTACTCTTTCTGCAATTCCAACATGCTTTTCAGGACGGGTGAGTGGGAGCAAGGAGGGTCACGTCGTCAGCGTAGGCCAGAGCGTCAAAAAATGTCCATCCCAGATGTCATGCAAGTCCAGAGCTCTTGCCGGCCTCTGCATAAATGCAATGCAGTGAAGAGCACTGGAGACAGAATTCCACCTGCTATTTTATCATAACGTATATGCCATGTTCAGTTGAGGGACAGCAACTCCTTACTCGAATAGTCCTTACTCGTGTACTTGTACTAATGTTTGTCAGTTCGCGGATTTCGTTGAGTTCACAAGTTGAGCATGCAGTACGTACGACATGGGGCGCTAGCTTGCTGTTCAGAATCCTTAATTCTAGTGAAACAATAACTGTACTGCAGTGCACTGCAAGTACTAGCCAATTAAGGTGTATGTGATTTCCCTCTGCCGTCGTTTCAAACGGTTTCTATCCCTGGTCAAATTTTGCTCTTGTCACATCCCGCGATGCATGACCACGTTCCCTTGTCTCTTGTGCTCCCTGCGGCCTCTCCTTCGCAGCGAACCACTATGCATAGAGCAACGAGCATCCAATAAATGAAATTTGACATCCTCTGACCTTTGTGTGTCGAGAGTAAATGTCATGAAGTAGGTTAGCTAATTGCTGTAATGGTTGTCATAGTGACGTCCGGAGATTTCGTCGTATTACTCGCACGTCCAGTGTATATGCAAATTTTGTCATGCTCACTTGAAGGCATGTTCTCCATTGCAGTCTCTCTGAGACGAGTTTCTACTTACTCAGATCATCACTTACAATATTGCGAGCGAGTTGTCCTCAGAAAGTTACGCAAGTCTGCATAGCAACATCTCATGGGATTAGAACCACGTTATTCAATAAACATGGGATTAGAACCACGTTATTCAATAAACATGTTCAAAATCAATATTCAGATATGGTGGTATATAAAAGTCAAAGTAAATGTACATATTTCGTGTACCATAGTTTGTTCAGTACATGGAAATATATACATGTATCGTTGGGAACAAGCATTCTAATGTATCCAAAACTTATGCCAAAAACATGTACATGTAAATATGTTTGTAATAATGGCTCAATTTTATTGAAGTACATAAATGCATAATACTCAATATAGGCATAAAACATACACAAATTATATATTATAAAATATTTATTATGACTTGAAAAAAGTGAATCAATACATGTAGGAGGAGGGGAGTCTGTTATGAACGCCTAAGCACACGAAATATTTTCCTAAGTCTGCTTTATCTTCTGCTGCTGTACCTGTCCTTTGATCGGCCATTGTGCTTTTTGGACGATGAACTTCGATGCCTCTCATACGGCGAGCGAGATCGCGATCGGTGCTTGTATTTCTTGGAACTCTGCGAGGATGACCGCTGTGGAGACCGGCTCCAGTGGTCATCATCATGCTTGGAGTAGCGGTCATTGTGGTGCTTGTCATAGCTGCTGCTGTATTTATCTGACGATGACCGGTACTTAACGTTGTTGTTGTGATGTGAATCTTTTTTGTGTTTTTTGCCGTGGCGATGGTTGCTACGGGGACTGCGGCTCCTGCTTCTGCTGGAGCTGTACGACTTGCTGCGTGTTCGTTTCTTGTGGTGGCGTCCGTTGTGCGTGTCGTGACCTGCGCTGCTGTCAGAGGCCCCTGCCACGCCCTCCTCCTTCAGCTTCTTCACGGCCAGAACCTCGGAGCCAGCAGGACTGTCCTTGGCGTTCGCTGCAGGGGAGACTGAACACAGATGAGTAAGGACAAGGCAGAACAGAGTTAGACTCACCAGGACGCGAGTTGGGAGTGGCACCGTCAGAAGTCAAGCCTTTCACAAGCATCTTAGCCTCCAAGTTGACCTTCTTCCGCTCGTTAACCAGTCTCTCCAGTTCGTCGACATTCGGCTGTAAATGGTGAAACTACCATGAAAAACCAAGCTTAGATCAATTTCAGAGGCTTCACCTTCTTGCGGTTGTACAAGCGCAGGATCTGGACACAGATGTCCACAATGTCCGATCTGGACACCTTGAAAATGCTGTACCAGGGAGGACCATTGGGCAGCGAGATCTGAAGCTGGCGCGCTGCCAGATAAATGCACGCACACGCTATCGTTTCAGGGCTATGCTTTGCAAATACCACAGAACGGAAACTATCGTTCATGTAATTCCTAAACAACACAGGAGGAGAAAAACAAAGTTGAAAAGCCTCGTAACACAAGATGTTCGCAGTAGTTCAAAGACACTAGCGTATGAAGACCAGCATGCCAATTTTTACTTAATGCCGGAGTGTTTTGCGCGTTTACCTTGTGTGACGAGGCCGATTTTGTTTTAATACATATTTTGAGAGATAAAATTGCACCTTACCAGAATTGGCGGAGAGGGACGAGGCCATGGGGCCAAGGGTCCATCCAGAGGTCAGTCAAGGTCACGCCCACCAAGACAACACGGGATGGTTCTACTGAACACAACGTCATAGATCATTGTAAAGGTACGGAAATTCGGCTAAATATTGCTTAAGAGTCTTCTAATTGAGATAGAGATCAATACCCCAGCAGCTGGTCGCAGGTGTCTTCCGACGGCGCTGCTGGAGGTCAAGAGGTCGTCGGCCGAGGACCTACCTGCCGACAGCAGGGTGAGAGGAGAGGCAGGGGTCTCACTCACTTCATACTACCCACCTACGCTGGCAGTAGGCGGAAGTAATAAAAGCATAATGTTAATAGAGGCACTCAATTGGCACACTGGTCTTATACGAATATCAAAAGCTTACCGGAAACATTTTATTTTTTTTTACAAGCTGAAGTTGAAGGTTTTTTTTTTTGCTCTAGATTTTGTTTTAAATAACAAGAGAGAAAGAATTGAAACTTACCAGGCAGTTTGGACTAGCTTCTGGTTGCGTTCGCACTCCAGAACTTGGAGGAACATGACAATCATCTGTGGAAAGACAATTAGATCTGATGATAATGAGCTTTGGGACTGTGATGGGGGTGCCCAGTGACGTCATCTAATTACCAACCTCAATGCAGCTGACCATTTTAGTACAAACCCTCCAAAGTGGATTAATTCAGTCTGGCTTACATCCAACTCACCTCCATTCAACATAATGCATATCAGATCCAATGCAAGGCAAGGGTTGGCATATATTTGCAAATTAACCAAGAAAACGACAAAAAAATTCTACACACCTTGTGAGGATGTTGTACGTGAACGCAGAACCCGAGCTCCTTGAGAACACGTCTCTCAGATTTGATGACCTGATTCTTCATGCTGATGTAATTCTGGTCCAGAATCAGCGGCGAGATTGTCCTGGGTTGAAGAGAAAAATGTCAGTGTACGCACAAATCAGAGGCTGAAGCGACTCACTTTCCATTGCGTACTTGTTTGATGTGATGAAAAACGTTGATGACATCACGTATCCTGCGTGGGGCTTCTTCGATCTTGGCTGCAAGGTTGATGCACGCCATAGCAACGATCTGACAGGCAATGGCTGAGGGTGATGCAATTGAGATGCCAACATTGTACTCACCTCCATGCTGTGCTTCACAAAGGACTTAGAGAAGTAGAACCGCTGAAAAAGAACTTGTCCGGCAGCCATCGCAACCTTGAAAAAAAGAAGAGAATTTGTATTACTTAGGGAGCATTCTCTCATGAGCATTCAACTCATCAAGCACTCTAAAATTCTAAAGACTATTAGTATTACTATGCTTCGGTCAGAGGTGGGAGTAGTCTCGTTCCAAAACTCTATATTGGTAATAAGATCCCCACAGATTATGGCTACACTAACCTACAGAATCATGAGAATGCAGCTAAGGTGAGAAGGCCTGGCAGAGTCACTGCCCGCGAGGTACTAGGCTAGCTCTGGTAGTGAGTAGTGAGTAGCTGCCCGCGATAACCCGAAAATGGGTAATTCCGGATGACGAATTAGAAAGAATAAAAGACGGGATTTTGGTTTCCATTAGACATACTCCTGTCCCATCCTCACACCAACAATAAATTGAACCGATATTTTTGAATACAGATGTCATTACAGGCAAATAAAATTACGTAAGTTGTGCGAATTTCGAACCTGCGGAAGTTTCAGAAGAATTCCCGACGTTTGTATCAATTCACAGCCCAATATCCGTAGATCCCATTCCGTATCTCGATCCAAGCCGTCCAGCATTGATGGGGTAGTTGATAACTTTTCATCTGACAAGAGAACGTTGTCCTGAGTGAGAATAACTTTGGAAAAATCGCGAGGAAGCAAGGTAACTTTTTCAAGCTCGGCCATCTTGAACGAGAGAAAAAGTAGTTCGTGACGCGCAAGAAGAGACATTGTTTAAAGGGCTGTTCTCAGTTTAAAATTTACCCAATAATACGACATAATTTAAAACTAAATAATAGAGAAAATAAAATATTAAGATAAAAAATTAATGAAATGTCATAAAAAAATCTCATTACATCCTGATTTATAAATATAAAGTGATAACTAGTTTCTCATGTGACCTAGTTATAAATCCAATTTAACCACGTGGTCTCTGACCCACTTTTGTTTCCATGCGGCTGAAAAGTGCGTTATGATTCATGGCTTCAAACAGAGAACTTCTCTGCTTCAAAGAATCAATGAAATAATTTTGTTCAGATTTAGTGAGAGACGAGGTATTGGAACCAGTTATTCTAAATGATCAAGTTCAATTTCATAACAACCTATAGTATTACGGAGGAATTATTGAAAACATTTGGCCAATCATTGACAGATCTCGATCTTGGATCGATCACTTTCTTAATTGTTCGTGGTTTGAGGAGAGATTCTCTCTGGTTTGAGCGACCGCGCTCAACATGGAGATGTCCTAAACGAAGCAGATAATTTGTTGGACCATCTCGTGATGACCATAAGAGTTAGCGTTCCATCTCAGTTGACGTGTGTATAACGTCAACTGAGTCATAACGTACTTTCAGGAGATGAATTCGAATTTAGAAGTCAATGAAATGTACATAACGCTGAAATTGAAGAGCATCAACGTCTCCCTATAACCCGATTCATACTCTCCTCTCACAACTTGGCAGTGGAAACCGGGAGATGGAGCCGACGCCCACGCGAAGAGAGACTGTGCCCACATTGCCAGGCACTCCAAGATGAACAGCACGTGTTTTCCCACTGCCAATTGAATGAGAATATCCGAAGACGACACCCGAATATCGACTTAATTTACTTTGCCCAATTTCTTTCTGTGTCACCCCCAAGAAACACTCGTGAAATGCTGCTATATCATTGATAAGAACTTTTGTTTGACCTCCTTTTTCCATTTACTAGTAATGTCAAATCCAAATGTCTGATTATACAATTAACTCACTTTTGCACTTTTTTTCTGTCTGTCTCAGAAAATAAATCATTGTCTTATCTTATCTTATCTCATCTTATCTTCTCTTATCTTATAATAATATTTAGTACAGTCAAAGCTCGTTATACGAACTCTGATATATGGAACTTCCGGTTATATAGAAATAATTTTCGGGTCCCCGCCAGATCCCTATCATTTAAAATAGCAGGTTCAACGGATAATTCGAACTCCGCTTTGTTCGAACTTCCGGTTAATATGAACCAAATATCCAGTCCCTTGGTCGACCAGAGTTGACGTACCCCTGCTATTACGAATCCACAATGTGATAGTCAATCAAAATTCAAAATATTGCTCATTGAAGCATTATCCATACCCGGCCCTCTCTAGCAAATCTTGACTGCTCGCATGTCACTCCTCTCAATCGACCCGATTTACAAGCTAACTGTGATATTTCAAACCTCGGTCTTTAATGAATATGCAAAGCCGAGGGTACGTGTCGTCGCCCTGTTGTTGAGTAGGCCACCGATTTCAAAGTGGTGATCCGATCGGTTCCTTTATCTTTTGTTTGTGCAGAGACAAAAGAAACGATTACTGATGCCACCAACGAGATTAATCGCTAACATTCTCCAAACGCTAATTGCAATTAGTCCAAACTTACTCAGAAGACATA
>KB296906.1:186114-215831 GCA_000328365.1 Capitella teleta
CAGTGCCCCCGTTCAATGTAGGAGTGGGTTGGTCATGCAGTATCGTGAATAATAGCACAGATAAATCTGGCGAGGTCTGTATACCTCATGGCGTCTCGCTGTAGTTAGTAGTGTAGTATCATAATACTAGTGTCATTCATTGTCATAAATAAGTCATTCAATGAATAAATTATTTATGATGTATGTCAGCTACGTGAGTATGTACACTGTTCACATACAATGACAGTGTAATGGTGGGATATATGCAAGTATCTTAGCTGTTACTGTTGTTAGTTTTATTTTAGGTTACCTCTTTTGACTGAAGAAGTAGGTGATGCTCCTCTGAGGGAGGGGGGGGGGTGGCAGACATCAAATTTATCCCCAAATCGAAAGCGCCTCTGCGGTGTTTGCGTTATGATTCTAAGTCATTTGCCTTCTTGAGAGAATTGAGGGGAGAAGGAAAAAGGCAGTTTAGCATAGTATCATTAATATGGAACTATCATACAATTGCGTACATTCGAATACCCAAAATAATGACTGATTTCTCTAAATGGCTGTGATTTTTTTTTCTGTACATACAAATTTTTGGGGGGGCCAAAACATACTCAGGCCCCCCCACTCCTAGACTTGGGGGGGCCTCGGCCCCCCCGGCCCCCCCGGTTCCTACGCCACTGCACGTTATGGTGTACATGTACATGTGTGTAACTTCCGATCAAAATTCAACAATTTGATTTGATTAGAACTCATGCAAGAGTATGAAAGTACTTTGTAGGCCTTACCCGTATCTCTTGACATGGGTATAATAAATTTCAGACGGAAACTTCCTGGTCCAGAAATCCAAACATGACACAAAGGTTCTGCATCGATATTGGCGATGATCCATAATTTGGCTGACGGTGGTGTTTGTTATCTGCTGACGAAGATAAATCAGGCCTTGATTTTCTTTCTGGAAATCCAACTCCGCCATTTGTGGTTATTTGGGGTATAGTATTTGGCAGTATGGTGCAATCGTATAAATACTCAGTGTATATGCGTATGTTGTACTATAGTTTTTGTATCTGCGACAACAGCACGATCTTCTCTCGATCGTGGACTACGGAAACTGATATCTCACAGCGCAGAATTCGGTATTCAACCTGATTTGAAGTTATACATAAGGTAGGTTAAAAATCCTTATTATTATACCCAGGGTCGACGTTATCTTTGGCTAATTGAGGTATGCATGCAAGCCGCCCGTCAGTTCTAGGCCGCTATATGACCGCAGGGTTGCTATGGTTACGACGACAATTAAATATACAGCAGTGTTTGAAGCGTTGATCGAGAGTGGCGAAATTAAACCATATGCAGTTGTATCAAAAATTTTCCTCTCTCGCTATAGAGCCTACATTATCCATAATCTGAAACCTTACAGAAAAAGAAAAAAAAAATATAAAAATATGTGATAGTTGCGTTTTATCCAAGACGGGGGATTAATTCAATGAACGGTCTAAAATTTGTCACTAATCGAATTATACCTACACTCTAATTAACCAATCAAACAAGAGAGCAATAAATTGGAATTATTGCTGTGCTCATCATTATGCAATGAACGAATTTGTGTTGAATCAGGAATTCGTGTTCTTTAGATAGAGTACACGAAGCAATTGAAACTATTTCTGTTATACATCACAGTAGGCCTGATTGTGCATCGAAGGTCCATAGTATACTGTTCTGATTAATCGCTATTCACCATTGTACATATATGAAGAGGCCGATCACGATTTCTTCCTGATCTGAGAGCGACTGTTTTGAAATGCCATTAACACAACATCAAGTATCATGTACATGTACTCGAAATAGATCACAGAGCATATTTGACTAATTGAGGTGAAACTGTGCCTTTTGGATGATCGATGAATCATGCTTGTATAATTTAGACCTACCAGAACATATTGTAAAAAGTACTACATGTATAAATACTTGAAACAAACAAAAGTTATAGAGGTACATCCGGGTACTACATGTACAATAAGGTATTATAGGCCCTATTAATTCATGGGTATAGGCAGGTATAATGCGTGTATATATATACATGTATTCAATTATGTACATGTAATACTATATTTTATTACATACTTATACGGTGTATTTCTTTTCAGAAGTGCCATCATCGTGATTTCATGAGTTAGAATCACATTGGCATCGCACCAGAAAGCATGTGCATGGTGCAGCGCGATTGCCTCGATTTCTGCGAGGTGGTGAATGCTGGAAACATTGATATCTGCAATCATCAAAATCATTGCCACTTTATAAGTAACTGCCACCCTAGCTAGAAATTCTCAATCTTGTGGTGTTTTGTGTGTGTGTTCTACTCCACCGTTGGAGGAAGGTGGTGTCTGGTGAGGACTTGAGGGAACAGTTAGTAAACTTTGCAATTGAAACTAACTGGCTCTCCAAGTCTCATTGCATCCCACCACGAATCAACAATGATTATTATGTCAGCTCTAACTCATTCTGTCAGCTATAGCGGTTACATCATTAATTATACTTATAATGATACACCTGCTACGGCATATTATAATGTCTAATATAATAAATACATCGTATTATTTGTAAACCAATTATGCAATGAGAGAGGTTGAATTCTTTGGAATTCTTTGGAATTCCGAGTGACGTCATATGAAATCGAGTGAAATGGATGTACCAAAATAGGGGTGAGTTTTCATCGGTGTGTGCCGGTGCTTTTTTTTTTGTAGCGCCGGAGACCAGTGAATATATCACTTTTATGCGTTATGTTTTTTTATTGAGCGTTATGATCAATGACCGAACCATTTTTCAAGCATTTCCTTCTTACCTGTGCTTTGATGAAGTTGATCATCTTTGGTATTTCGAGTATCATGTAAAACATTATGACCGATGCTTATATCAAAATCACACCGAAACAGACATCAATCGCATAATGACGTCTACCAGTACATGTTGTAACTCAGTGAAATACAAATTTCAACCGGACGATTATTTTGCTTTTGATTTGTTTACATTTTTTATTTCCGCTCAAGCACATCTCGCCATTTTCATCATTTCATTCAGGTTCAGGTTGATTGGATTAAAGTGCCTTTGTTTCTGCACTGTTACAATCTGACGTTCGAGTTTCTCTTTATTTATATCTTCTATTTCTAAAAGATATAACCTCATAACTAATACAGTAATTAACTACCGGTATGCTAGTATAAGTATGTTGGCTAAATGCTGACGTGTACTTCAACTAAGTTAAACTACTTGTGGAGTTGACTCATTTCATAGCGTCTATGAAAGCCTCGGCACCGTGACCGTGCACAGCCAACTTCAGTGACTCGACCGTGAGTGTTTCTCTAGTTTTATGAAATTAACGGAAGCAAGTATTTTGAATAGCCTATTCTGGTATGAAGTGACTAAAGTTACAGACCTGTAATCCCAAGTTACAGACCTCAAAATTAAGCCTTTTCTTAGCTGACATGCCACAGCGAGCCCAATGGGTCTCAGACCTCGCCCGGGAATCTGTGCTAGCCTTTTCTATGCTTTTTTATTGATACATGTACAAGGTGAGCCATTTTGTTTGATTATTCTTCATATGCATCTATTACCAACTTAAGACTGCATGCATGTGTATCTTGATAGTCTGTTTGACTTAATAAGGAATTTCCAACATCAGGCTCAGATCAGGTCTGTAAGTTTAACATTTATGTCTAAGGATTACAGGTTTGTAACTTTATCACTTGCCATTCTGGTATTTCGTATTCGATAATAATTTATCGTACTATAAATATTAATACTAATAAATATGATAGGAATAGCAGTAGGATATGTTAGACTAACAATACCAAGTATTTATTTATTTCTCTTATCTTTGCGTTATTTTGACACTGCGATTTGTTTTGTAACAGTTCCTCAGAAATGCAAAGCGCCATTGAAATGCATTGCAATCTTTAACATGAAGTAGATAGACTACTTTTGGCCCACTCTGTAATCTGTATATAATTATATACAGTCAACCCTCATTTACCAGGTATTTGGCACCATTGGGTCAAGGCATATTATTGTTATTCTGGCAGATAATCGAAATAGCGAATAAGTGATATCAATGCCCTGCATGTAAATTTTGGCTCTCTTCATGTCTTCACATTAATTTACTATTCCATGTACTGGTATAATGCTAAATTCATTGAATTGGATTTTTTTCCTACCAATTTCAGAGATTTGCAAAATGGAGTTTGTTGCTTTCGCCATCATTTGCCTTTTGGTGATTTTTGTTGTCAAGAAATGCTGCTCCAAGTCTGGTCGCAAGAAAGAAATCTACCCAGATCTATCCAACATCAGCTCTTCATATGAGAATAGTTTGCTGCAAATGTACAATGTTCGACACATCAATGCCATTGTGGATCAGTTTCACTCTTTGGAGGAAGTCTCGAAAGCTGTACGCAGGGCAGGACTGGAGAGCAGCAACCTTATATTTGGTGAGTAGGAAGGGAGCACTCTCATCTAGGCTGAGACGTAATGGGCGGATATTTATTGTTTAAGGGGCACTCAGAAGGAATCCTGGATGAGTATCAAAATCCTCAACTAGGATAATAATTTGGAGTTTGGACTGGGTTCCTGGGTCAGACCTTACAAATTTACATCATTATATACAATTGTACATGATGCAATAGCTATACTTCATTGTACATGAATTACAGCTTTTATTTCCACAGACTTCAATTGCTAGTAATGCATAGGATATATCAAATTGCTCAATTATTTGTGAATATGAAATATACAGTACGTTAATCAACACACCTTTAATTTATGCACAGTCAAACTTCAGTTTATTGAACTTCAGTTCTACGAATTTTGGTCTACATCGAACTGATTGGCATTCCCCAACCAACTTCCTATTAAATAACATTAGCAGACTTCGGAGTTTAACAAACTTCACTTTATCGAATTTTTGCAGTTAGCGAACTGATTTCGTGGTCCCACGGTCTAAATTTCTTACGCCGTTATCGAACTCCACTTAATGATGACCATTAAAGCGCTGTGACTGACATGCTCAATGCGCGAACAATGTGCAGCCAGCCATGTAAATCAGCTTTAAATGCTTAAAGAGCTATTCAAGTCTATTGTCGCAGTTAATTAACAATGGCGAAGCTTTAGAATGAGTCCATCGAGACCAAGATTGCTGCAATTCAAGACGTTGAAGATGGGATAATATTAAAGAAGGATATTGCGGCCAAGTTTGGGATTAAACGCAATACCTTATCAACTTGGATCAAACAAAAGGATAAATATAAGGTCAGGGAAACTTATTTTAAAGATGAAATATCTGTAACAGACCTGTAATTGTAGGCTGAATACCTGTAATTGTAGGCTGAATACCTGTAATTGTAGGCTGAATACCTGTAATTGTAGGCTGAATACCTGGATCTCACCTCACCTCCCTCGGCTTGTGCAGAGAAAACGTGCCATTATGTTTTTACCATAACATTTGTCATAACGTTCTTCTGCCTTCAGTCTTCCTCACTTTCGAGTTTTACGAATTCGCTCTATATCATAACTTTTTCTGTGGTCCCAGAAGTTTGATAAACTGAGGTTTGACTGTATTATATACGTATAATATTTGCACACATACTTTGTTCTCATATAGGAGCGGATTACACAGCCAGCAATTCATTCCAGGGTTCAATGACCTTTGGCGGAAGATGCCTTCACCACATTGAACCGGGCCTTGATAATCCTTACCAGGCCGTAAATATCTTTTCTCACTGCCCCCTGCCTCAAGCCCCTTCCTTCTATCTCTCTCTGTCGCTTGTGTATAAGCTGTTCTATATAATCCTGTAGGCATTGACTATACGCACAGCAACTTGCTTCAAGGTGATCGCACGTTTGCTGGGCAATGCTTACACTTTCTGCATCCTGCCATCGCTAACCCTTACCAACAGGTATTCTTTCTCCTGCTGCTTTTCTAACTCTTTAGTGGTCACGTTGTGTTTATATAAATTCTGTTTATACTGTTTAATGAATTCATTTAATGATACTCTATAGTTGTACTTATATTAACACTCATACCGTATTAATAACAATTAATGGTGAAATTAGACTGTGAGAGCTTTAAAACAATCAATTTACATTTTCAATGCTGCTGCCTTCCATAAATTGCATTTCATTAAACTTTTAATATTTTGTGATTTTTGTCTTTAGGTCATACGGATTCTTGGAAAGACTTTAGAGTCCTTTGATGAAGATGGCGCCATTCCCGCTTTTGGTTTCGGTGACGCCTCAACCAAAGACCGCGCAGTATTCCCTTTTCGTGCAGAGGTAGTATTTTGTGACCTTTGCCCTCTGGGACTTCATTCAGCCATTTACTATTCACAGGGTTTCTGCAGTGGTTTTGAAGACGTCCTAGCAGCTTACAACCAGATTACTCCAACCATCAGACTAAGCGGTCCAACCAGTTTTGCCCCACTTATTTACGAAGCAATCGATATCGTGAAAATGACTAAAGAATACCACATCCTGATCATCATTGCAGACGGTCAGGTGACCAGTGAAGGGCCGACACGTTCCGCCATCGTGGAAGCCTCTTTCTGGCCGCTCTCCATCATCATGATCGGAGTGGGTGACGGACCATGGACGATGATGCACGAGTTTGATGACCGACTGCCTAAGCGCAAATTTGATAATTTTCAATTTGTGGATTATAATCGTGTTTTAACATTCGGTGCCAATCCTGAGGCAACATTTGCTCTGCACGCTCTTATGGAGATTCCTGATCAGTTCAAAGAAATCCGTAGACTTGGTCTACTTGACTTGTAAAGTCTCATCAAATAATCAACTTTTTCATTCCAGAGTTTTGTTTTTATGTTCAATGATTGTCACAAGAGAAAATGCTCCCCAAATAAAATGTATATTTCTATGTTGTTATTCTTCATTAAATTTTTATTTATTCTGATTCTTTTGTTCTTTATGCTCATATGTGACCCGCCACAACGAAATCAGTCTAAAGTTGCACTGAGCTAAAGAGAAATATAGGGATAAAACCACCCGAGATGAAAACATTTCAATTTTCGGGTTTCACTGTATTCCAGTAGATCAACATCTTAACTTATCTTCAACAACAATTATGTGCATTTTTAATTATAAGCTGGTTTAATTTCAATTTACCTCCTATTTGACCTGTAGTGAGTGTAGTCATGAATTATTTTAACAAGGAAGAAGCCTCGACTAATATCTACTACTTAGGCTTCAAACATTCGGACAAATTCCATATTCACCCACCGCTAATTTGCATACATGTATGTACTTTTATTTGATATTTATGTAGCCAAACATTCATGCCAACCTCAAAGGGAATATTTGTTTGGAAAATCAAAAAGTTCAGGAAACCTAAGACTTTTAGCAACGGTGAACGAATATTCAAGACTTGGCTAAGAGACGTAAAGCAGGATGGATGATAACTTCTTTTATTCAAGGGACTCGACAAACCTCTTTGAAATATGTACAATGAACAGAAATGTACACAAACATCTCGTAATACAAAGAGGCTTTCTGGCTGAGCAAACCTTCCAAGCCCTTTTTAATAAGACGACAAATCATTCCAGTATCGCATCAGATAACAAAGAAATGAAACATAATTAGAAGAAAGGAAATAATGACTGCTTCACTTGAACTCATACTCATTGCAACACTCACTCACGCATGCAGTCGTTTAGCACTCAAGAGATAAGGAGCAGAGAAGCAGAGGGAAGAATTTCAAAAATCAGCTGATGAGAAAAATTGAAAAAATAAAGGAAAGCAGATTATGCAATCAGGAAAAATTATCGCTATTAGGAGCGATCTCCTGAACGAGAAAGTTGATATGCTCAAATAATTTGCTATGGGAACGAAATATAAAAAAGAGAGAAAATAAAGGGAGTTTGGGGCGGGAAGAGAAGACAAATTAAAAACTCTGAAGATCAGGAGGAAAAAAAAATTAAAAAAATGCAAAGGGTGAAGTGTCGCACCTAAAACACATCCAATTAACTAATTAAATTTTTCTAACACTCTTTTTTATTTCTATGACTCCACTCAATGATGCGCGCGTCACACACAGAAATTGAGAGCATCTGCCTCACAGTTCATCTTCAACACTTAACATAGAGAAAACCAAAATGGCTGATCATAAAAATGCCGCTTCTAAATGAGGAGGGAGTTGGAAATTGGGGAGCAGGAGGGAGGGGGATGAGGAAGGGTAGTGCAGCGCTTTCTTCAGCAGTAACTATTGCCAGAGTCGATGTAAATGTAGGTTTCTACTGAGCACAGATCGACAGTCACTGACAAAACGCATGGCATCCAGCATTGGCAGCAGATCCAACAGAGCAGTGTCTGTTGGATCTGAGAACCAGGATTTGATCGGGATGGCATTATCTGAGGAGGAAGAGATAGCATATGCATGATGGGAGATCATTGGAAATACCTGGATATGACCTGTAAGCCCCTGGGCTATTGTCCAAAATGAATATGCTTGCTAGGTCATTGCTAATAGCTGACAAATCTTTTGTATAACTTCCACAATCCAAATTGCAGTGCTGTACACAAATTGCTATAAACGGATTCCGAAATTGATATTCCTCCTACCTGTCTATAATAACGTCGCTTGAGTACAGATCGATGTCCATCTAATTTATCCGCTACGGCAGTTCCGTAGATTTCCATACTGGCAGTGAACACGACCAAGTCATACCATTGACTGACCTGCGAGGGTGAACCAGAAATGACTTACACGAGCAAAATGAAACTAAGAACACTCACAATGTCCAAGAAGAAATCAATATGAGGTCTTTTGTGAACAAAAAATCGTACCGGGTGTCGATCTATCACAACCTGAGGATTCAGAACTGTTGGCATGGTAATAAGTGGCAGTTGTGGTTTACTGACCTTTAGCACAAAATCTGGCGGCGTCCCCGGTTTAACTGTTTGTCGTAAGACGCCATCGTGATGAGAATGAATCAGAGTTTCATCAAGGTCCAGAACCAAAGTTTTACGTTTCACCATGCCTGTGTGTGGAAACAAATAACGTTAAGCAAGATATGCAGATTGACACCGGAACTTACTCAGCCTCCTCTTTGAGAGAGGCGACAGAGGAAGGATCTCATATCGCACTGTTTGATGCTGAATCACCTGAGGAAGAAGACAAGTTATTACAAAAATTAAATTTACAACTACACATTGAAAGTGAGAATTCAACAATCAATATTGATAACCTTGAGTCCAACAATCAGATGCAGCAAATTAGGACAAACAATACTTGAGAATTTCTTATCAGCAGCGGCAGAAAATGCACATAATCAGCCGTTGCTTTTGTGGATAATTCAAAGACGAAATAACGTATTTCAAGAGTTTATTGTATTCTTACTTCTAGCGGTGAACGTGTTAATTTACCAGTATATAAACTAATTATTTTTACATTAATAAAAAATTTCTGTCTATTAATAAGAGTCCTTCATTCTGCAAAATTTACAAAAAAAGAGGCCTGCAGCATAAAGAAGCTATTAATCACATGTTTTTATTACAGTAGTACCTGCGACTATCGAACACATCTCTAGCAAACAGTCCTCTCTAACGAACGATTTTCTTTGGACGCAACTCACTCGCATGTTAACCAATAGGAAATCACTCCTGAGCAGCGAACACCCCGAAACGCGAACAACGAACACCCCCCTCAGAAATAAAAGAATTTAATTTTACATTTTTTCAATTAAAAGATAATAAAATCTGATGGCAAATGCACACAGCACATTATTAACAATGTTCTACGATGTTTAGCAGGTATATAGGTTGCTATAATTATACATGCGAGCTGTTGTTGTGTGCCTGTTCGCAAGTTAATAGAATTCCGCTGAGACGGCCGTGTGCGGGGCGCCTGTAACACCTGAAGGGTGGTTTTTAAAGGCTCGTAAGGTATTTAAAATGATTAAGACTGATATGTATGTTATGTTGCACTTCATATGAGAATAATTTGCGGTCATAATTATGCTTACACAGTAGAAAACTGAAAAAAACTGGGAGAAGCACGCTCAAATATAACTTAAAATTTGTGCGCACATTCACAAGTTAACACTTGTTTTTCTATTTGTTGACATTGATTGAGATTCACAGATTTTCGCACCTTTCTCCTGACCGATGCAAAATTTTCTTCATGCAAGCAATAGCTGCTATCATTGGGGCCATGGAAATTGGAAAACAGGGGCCGATTCCCGAAAGAAACTTAAGTGGTAAAACTAAGTTCAAGAGGAGTTAAGTTGACTAAAACGATTCCAGAAACAAACTTAAGTCCTCTAGACCCTGCAAAACTTAAGTGACCTCTCGACCTGACTTAAATCAAACTTAGTGGATTCAAGATGGCGCCGATCAGAAGACGCCGGATTAATGCTATTATGTCAACACCTAGAAGGAGCCTTCCAGACAGGAGCAATGCTCTGGAAGGTGTTATGAAAAATAAAAAAATAAATAGAATAAAAAATAAAAATATTAGTAAAAGCGTTATGCAAAAAAACAACACAAAAAAACAACAACAAAAAACGTTATGATTGTAAAGCGGGAAAAAAGCGCACTTGTTGCGTTATGATTAGGAATGAACGACGCCATACACTCGCATTTCGCGTTTGTGATGCTTTCGTTTTCGATAAAGTTCCGGAAAAATCATAAACAGTTCATAAAAGTCATGTTGTAAGGTACGTTTACCACTGATCAAATGTCTCGCCATGTCTTATACATTCTTTGGCAGATAGCCAAATCCGACTTAGGCTACTTAAGTTAAGTTCAGCAAAAATGCGTTTGTGGAATCGACTTAACCTGAAAACTTAACTTAACGCCTTGAGGACTTAACTTAAGTCACAAAGTTAAGTTTCTTTCTGGAATCGGCCCCAGGCACTTAAGAAAAATGCATGTCAAAGATTTGGGATTGGCTGACATTGTGATTGAACAGATTGATACATTCAAGTACAGGATCATTGATACATTCCAAGGTCAGTCCATTTTTATTCCCTTGGAATCTGACAATGGACAAGCAAAGAGCGCATAGCAACTTGCTCCAATAGAATCCCTACAGTACGGCAGTCGCATTTCAAGAAATATAACAAAATGACAAATGAAATTGATAAGATGAGTTTTTAATTGTTATTTGCTTTTTATACCGTGCAGGGTTCTCGCCAGAGCCTTATAGCGTATCGCGAGCGATACGCTTTATTTTCGGGGCGATACGCTTCCCTTTTCTCAGCGATACGCTTTTTTTTTCTTTTTTTTACCAAGAATTTATTTGCGCATGTGATTCATTTCATTTCCCTTTCCCCTTTCTGTCAACATTCAAGGCTTCAAAGCTTGGTAAATAAAACACGCGCCTCGCCTCGCGACGGCTGACCGCTCATTAAAGACGAGTTGCCCTAGCCCCTCCCGCTTCCCTCAATCGGCGCCAGCTTATCAGTGATCAGTAAATTTTGTCGGCAAACGGCGGCACTTGTTTTGGAGCTGATTATTGTGTTGTGGTATCAATTTATATTAGCGTTGTATTCCCGTCAATTCGTGGTTTTTTCCTCGCACATTACGTACTCTTTACGCGCATTATGGCCAGTAAACGCAAGCAGAGCTTAGAATCTTGGATCGTCAAGAAGCAGAGGTTGGATCCCTCACGGTCACCCCCTGGCCCCCCTCCCACCGCAGCTCCAACAACGGGTACGCAGAAGAGGGATGCCCATCGGATTTCAGGATTCAACCAGGACTGGTCGAAGGAGTACTCCTGGTTGAAGGAAGTGGATGGCGGTAAGTAATTAATGTTCAGTTGCTGATGCATGTACCCAATTGCAATTAATCATCTATGTACATCATGCATGTAATAATTATATTTGCGGATAACCGAGCTATAATTATTATGGAATGTTCAATTATGGAGTAAGTAATTACTAAACTGAGTATGCAATTCGTATATCACGGCCTTTTCCCGGTCGTTTCTTCAAACACGAATGTGCATGCACTTATACGCTATAACGAAAAAGTCTACAAGCATATAATATATAATTATATACCTTCCTCCGGTTATGTAATGCAATAGCACAGGCATATAGTAATACTTATAAGTGTACATGTTCTACTCTGCTACTAAACATGCTGTAGGCCTATTTGCGGCACGAGAACGACTCCGCTTAAAAAGCGCGCGAAAGTTCCTCGCTTGCACACGCTTGTTGACAACGCTTGGCAACAGCTTGATGTATGCATCTATAGCCTATGATATATGTGCAGGGTATCGCATGAGTTATATATCAGATTATCTTAACAGTTGGGAGAACACCGCTTGTCACTGCTACTCACGCACGACCCGAGAATGACTGCTTAAAAAGCGCGCGAAAATTCCTCGCTTGCACGCTCCCCTTGACAACGCTTGGAAATGAGGCTCTTTTGTTCTCAGCGTGCGCACTTAGCATAGTGGGGATACTAATAATATATTCTCTATCACAAACATGCATTTGAATTATTCGCGTTAGTTTATTACTAATTATGGTGATAGAATAAGATGACACACGCACTCAATCATTTCAGGCATGGTCTGCACTTGGTGCACCGCACATCGCAGGAAGGGGAGGAACAGGCTGATCGACACTACACTGAATAATCTTATGATGATTACCCTGGAAGGCCCCAGCTGCCAGGACATAGAAGCCCACCTCCAGGAGGTTGCCGATAAGTGGAGCAAAGTTAAAAACCGAAGAATAAAATTTTGAAAAAGAATAAAATCCTTTAGTTATTTTGTTTTAGTAAGGAACATGATTACCTTATATATTCCTTCAGGCATACTCAGATTGGCTAGTTTCACAACTTTCACAACGTAATACTTGAAAAAATTTCCCCCATGCCCCCGGACCCCCCTAGATTTGCTGGGCGCATTCGGCGCTTGCCGCATATGTTAGAAAATAAGGGCTTTCATTTTGGGCTGGTGAGGACCCTGCCGTGATTCAAATCTGACTTAAATCCTCAGTTTATATTTAATCACTGTGATTTAATTCCAACAACCGTGTTACTCATGCAAAATGAGCCAGCATGAATACTGTAGAACAGGAAATTTCCACTGACCGCAACTGTCATGGTTTTATGGCTAAGGCCTTCATTTGCAGCACCAAGAATTTGCCATCAGGGGTAGGGTCATATTTTAAGATCGCCCAGAAAGATTTGCAGGCATCTAATTATATATGTGCTGGATATATTCCATCCATTTTAATCAACTTTGATCAAACCTGACGTTGCAGATTATTCATAAAGTCATAGATGGTAGCATAGCAAGACCGCTAAATCAAAGACAGGGGCTGAGGCTGTTGACTGCTGAGCATAACTGTCTGTGATTATCGTGTTATCATGTATGGACAATGGTGTTGCACAGCATTTTCCTTCTAAATATGAGGGTACATGAGTAACAAGACCCTGGATTATATATCTGTTAAGAAGAGGTTCACCCATTGGTAACCTACAGTCACCGAAGGCTTCTCTGCTTCTCAATGAGTTGAATGACAGCATTCTGAGCATATTGATATTGATAATTGACAGATGACTGACGATCAGATTTGAAAGTTGAATTGATGATTCTCATTGTGACAGTCATTTAGCATTCTGTTACTGAACCTGGGCCTTATAATTAAATCAGAACGACACCGAACACTCGGAGCAGTAGTAGTACAACACTAATTTAGTAATTACTTAATTAGTGAATTAGTAAATCACTATTATGACTATAAATAATGTATTGATTAGATAGAGACACGCAGTATAAACTTCCGAGGTGAAAATTTGAATATTGCAGTTAACTTAGCCTGGCGAAACATTGGCAAATCTTGCGCAGCGTGACACGCAGGGGAAGGGGACATGCCGGGGGCTCCAGGGGCTGAACCGGGAACTCACCGCACGGACTTGTCGACGAAAACAGTAGCAAATGAAACTCCATATTTTGGCAGCAAATAAAAAGAAACCTCGCAAGCCCATAACAAATTGCTTGATCATGAGCCCAGCATTCAGTATTCTTGTATCGGGAAAAGTTTTTTTATTAGCGGGTATCCTCGCAGGAAAGGAATAATCAAGGGAAATTCGATGGCAGAGGGTCAGAAAGACTGCTGTGCTGCATCCGCCATTTAATTTACCCACAAAGCATTGCGGTTTCCGATACCGCGAGATGTGAACTTAAGTCACGCGAGAGGGGAAAGCGTCCTGTCGTCATGGTAACCAAGCGTGTTCGCTCGCATGTGTGGAAATAAGATGGCTAAGATAAGATCTTGCGAATACAATGCTGATTATGTAATGACGTATTATGCGAAAAGTTATTTCGCAGTGGCTATGAAGCCTAAAACAGAGTATGGCTTTCCACCAGAACCACCATAAATACTCTGATGTGATTTGTTTACACATGTTTTAAGTGTTTACAAATCACAACACTCCTTATGTGACCATAATCACCATATTCATATGACGTTATTTTTTCCATGGGAAAGACATGAGCCATCTGCGCTCGAGTTCGTTGCCTCATAAATTATTCAGTGCACACCGTTCTTCGTGAGCGTCTTAGAGGCTATGTGTTTATTCTCCACTGTGTGCTATTTAGGGTTATATATATTCGTTGTGAACGAACTGTGATCATCAGATTACAAGCCTAACAACGTACATCATACATGTATCATAATCATTGATTGATTCAATGTGATCGATTGAACTAGACACGATCGGCCGGACTTGGTCAGTTGGTGTTTTTCTCTCAATATATGTTGAATGGCAGATATGCTACTATACCATGGCATATCCATCAACTCTATAGCTGCATATAATGTATTGATATACAAGTTTGATTGTGTAAGGGACCACTTCTGAGATTATAGATAAGTGATGGATTATTGAAACTCTGAAGAATTCCAAGCATGCCAATGCTTGTGGTAAGTCCTGCTTCTTCTGCATGATAAGATACCTATACTTAAAACTTATTTGAATGTTAATCAATTGTATCGAATTCAGAGCATGTACTGCATGTAATTAACTGTCATTGTTGGGGCTATAATATCACCATTTAAAATCCATCAAATTCAATCATAAAATAAGTTACCAAGGGTCAAGAATAGCTTTGCTTCTTTTTCACCGCCCAACAAGTCTAGTAATTCATTCACTGTACCTATTAATTTCTTATATTGTTTTAACGTTAATTGATTAAAATGAATAGGAAATTATAATTTATTTCATATAGCATCATAGCTATAGTAGGTCCACTACGTGGTATCATTTTTTTTTCTGAGCAAGTGTGAACTCATTCCACCAGATGACATAACACTATTTTATTATCCTGTCTCTGATCTTAATACTCTTGAGGATTCTGTTACAGAGTTTGTGAGCAATGCTGCCACCTGCAAGTGACGATCATTTTTCCTGCATTGATACAAAATTACACGATGCAGTTCGGTACAGTGACCTTGAGGAGGTGATCGAGGCATTGAGGGATGGATTGGATCCAAACCAGATTGGAACATACCTTTGGAGCCCTCTACATGAGGCATGTAGTAACGGAGAAGATGACATTGTGAAAGTTCTCATCCAACATGGAGGTATTTGGCGTTTTATACAAGTTATTTTTTTTCTTCATATCTCTATGGACAAAAAGGGAAAATTATGATGTATTCATGGCTGCAAAAAAAAAAAAAAAAAAAAAATGATACAATTAAGATAAAACAAATAAACAGTACAGTTTTCTTTCTTTTCAGGTGACCCAAACAAAGCTGACAGCCTAAGAGGATGCACTGCTCTACATTATGCGGCCAGTTTGGGTCACAAGTCGTGTTTGCAGGTTTTGCTACAAGCAGGAGGGAAGTATGACATACAAAACAAAGACGGGAAAAGCTGTTTGGATGTGGCCGTTGACCCTTGCTTGGCTCTGCTTGCGAAAAATGGTGAGAAGACATCAATTATGGAAGGCACCTAGCATTTTAACCTGGACTTTAATTTTTTCACAGCTTCCAAGCATTTAACAACGGTTGATGAACCTGAGATTGTTAAGAGTGAAACGAAGCAGGTTGATCTTCCTCAGACTGTGTTAGAAGATAAGATCAAAGAGGAGGAGAATTCCATTGATCTTGATGAAATTTCCATAGCAACCAGTGAAAGCAGTAATTCCAGTATCCACCGATCTTGGAGCCCTAACGTTGTTGGGCTATCACCAAACCTGGGTAAAAATGACCTTAATATGCATGAAGTAAAATCATGTTTATAATTTTCTTTTGTATTTCTAGTTTTGGGCTCAGTGCAGATGTCTTTTGAATACAATTCTAAAAAAGACGTTTTCAAGGTTCGAGTTTGGCAGGTGGAAGACTTACTTCTACCGCCTGGTAAGTCTTGTTTATACACTTAGTTTGTTTAAACTCTTTAGATACAATGTGGAATTTATTTCAAATATCTGATTGATTTGCTGGTGTCAGATTTTGTGGCATGGCTTTATATGGATCTCATTCTTTTCAGCTGAGACCTCTAAGATCATTGGAATTTATGTGAAGAGCTACCTTCATCCGGACAAAAGCAAACACAGCAAGCGGAAGACAGAAGAGATTCCAGTTTCCACATCACATGAAACAAATGCAGCTGACACTCTCCACACGGACTCAGGAACAAGTGTTGTATTCAAACCCTCGTGTTTCAAATTTTGCCGGCCATTAGAGTACACGAAGGTCACCAAGAGTATGGTGGAATCGAAAATTGTGGAAGTGGTGATTTGTGTTGTGCAGAAATTTACAAGGAGAAGTTATGCTGTTTCATCTTGGAATATGCCGCTGGATAAAGCAGTCCGCAAACTTCTCAAAGAGAAGTTCCCTTTTAAACCGTGCCTCAGTTTGAATATTCCTCAAAATATGAGAGTGTATCACGCTGGACAGCTGCGAGTCCCGTTTGGATTGAGTTATAGTAACCCCAACTTAAGAAGGCCAGCATCGACTGGTAGTTGGGCAGTGCCTTATAATGAAAGATCAGTGAGCGATTCAGACCTACTGGGTGTCAAAACCGAGAAGTGTGCAAGCTCTAAAGCTTCGTCTATCGAACTCACCGTTGAGGAAGAAAAAGAAGAAGAAGAATTTGATGAGGTTCTCCAGCAAATTGCAGTGATGGAATTACGAGAGCAAAGTGAAGTCCATGTTAACATGCAAGAAACATCTGAGGAAACTTCTCTGAGCTGTGTTGTTTCTGAAGATAACGCAGCTCTTGCTGAAGTTGAAATTCATCTTCCGGCAGAGAAACCAGCAAAAACTAAGTCAAAAATCTTCAAACGTAAAAGCAAAAGAAAGAAGTTTTCTCAAGATCAAAATGTCTTAGATCTTGAAATGTTACCTCGACCGGAGACTCCATCATGGGATGATTACAATGAGCCACTGACTCTGGTATCGGTTGAATGTGAGGATGATTTCCCACACACGCCTCCCTTGGTGTCCCTACCAATGGCGACAACTTTGGACATGCCGGAGGTCCATCATAGCTTCAAACCTCAAGAAGAGAAAAATTTATTCTCAACATCGTTGACTATTCCAATTAAAGTTACAGAAGCTGCGAAGACTGATAAGGATATTGAAATAGAAATGCCTACGATATCATCCCGAAGGAAAGATTGTGTCCAAGAGAGGCCTTCTGACAAAATGATTGAATTTGCTGTGTGACCAAAATGCCTCTCATGTCTTCAGTATTTTCATTTGCTCAAATTACTTCTGATTGACTGTAAATCAAATTACTTCTAATTGACTGTAAATCGTCAGTAATGAATAATATATTTTCCTGTGCTGCAATATAAAGATGCTGGTCATGGTTCTTATTCATAATTCCCCTTGCAGAACTCGCCACCCACTACTGGTACTCCTAATATAACATTACTCTCACAAGGAACAATCATGTTTTCACTTAATGTGTAATTAACATAACCAAAGTTCCCATCATTAGCACTACCTGAATTTTTATTTTTTTTGATATACTAGTATGTACATTGTATTCATTCGTGCCACTCAAATATGACTGATCTCATGTGAACAGCAAATAAAGGTTTCCCATATTTTACCAAAATAAGGGTTCATTGTTCAGCCTTCATAATTGTTTGAACAGCAGACACACAGGAAGTCTCTTTCCTTCAGTTTTAGAGCTTTTCAAGTTGAAAAAAAAAAAAAAAAAAACAACATGAGAGGATATAGAGTAGAGACTCAGTCACTTTTTTATTGATATACTTTTTCTTTCGAATATTCCTCATATTTTGACAAAGAGGAGGTCATTAATAAGATGTGAATCAAGGACATCTTGAACATGCAGAGATACTCATTATGAGAACAAGGAAAAAACAAACTTCATCCACAAAAATAGATATTTTCAATATAATGGACACTTTTATTTTATGTATGCTGCTCTCTCGACCAAGGAAAAAAACAAAAGACAACAGCACACCCCAGAAGCGACGGATGGAAGAGAGGAATGCAGAGTTTTGAAAATGCTCTTGGATGGCCCACCCCCAATGTAGCCTGGTGGTGTACAGAACCATTCAGAAAAGAAAAAAAAGTTAACGAGCAAATTTACTGCATTAAAAACAAATTGGGAGGAAACAACTTTGCATACAATGGCGGCTCAAGATATTCTCTCATCAACGAAGAAAACAGAAGAAAAAAAATCACTGTTAATAATTAATATTCTGTATCATCAACATGCAAACATAGGGCCCAATTACAGGCCGCTTCGTAAGACTCACACGAAAATTAACATTTTTCAACAGGGCCCTAAAGACATAACCAATCCACAAAACAAAAACAAAAAAAGTATTTTTCTATACTCATTGCACGCAGGAAAAAAAAAAAAGACAAAAAAAAGACAAACCCTTCAAATTGGCTATTTACAAGAACAAAATCCTTTGACACATTTTTGAAAGAAAAATTCTTTTCAGAAAATTGAATTTGACGCTCAACAGAAAATATGTATCGTAAATGCTGAACACAGAAACATGTTTTTTTCTACTAAAATTCTCTAAAACTACCAAAAAAGTTACAAATTTAGAAGAAACAATTCATTTACTCTTTTTCAGTCATCAGCAACAAACAGAATCATTTTTATCTTTTTCAACCAATCACGTGATATGTGTTCCGACAGAGAGGGAAGAGACAGGTTTAAAGGGACGTCACAGCTATCATTCATGCAATTATTGAGCAGAGAAGAGGTTACACATAAGGTTAGCAGCTTAATTAAGAGAGCTCGTTAAGTACTGAAGAAAAGACAACCCATTCTTAACGTTTGACTTTAGGTCCCCAGCTGACGGCGTACTTAGCAGCAGGAGCAGGGGCTGCAGCTGCGGCAGCTGGCTCGGCTGCTTCAACGGGGGCAGCCGTGCGCCTTGGAGCTCCCAGGCCAGGGAAGTCGGCAGTGCTAGAGGTATCTGGGGCAGCAGCAGACCAGGGTGCATTTCGCACCATGAAGCCATGACCGTGGCCAGATCTGTTTCGCTGGCCGTTGTCTTCTCTGCTGGCTGGTCGAAGGTACTGCTGCATCATCTCATTCTCAGACACATCTTGCATCTGCAGACAAAAAGACCAACAATAGAAACCCACATTCGCAACCAAAGAATCAACTCACATATTCCTCTTCCAAATTGAGGAGATGGTCCTTGCAGTCGAGAACGTTGTCCTCGCTACCAGTAATCATCACCAGTTCTGGGTTATCAGATTCAGGACGAGGGAACTTGATGTCCACCTTGTAGTCATCCATGACCTTGCGAATGGCACGTCCACGCTGGCCAATCAAGCGAGGGTGCACACGAGTGTCCAGGGTCACCTCTTCCGTGATCATATCATCCTGACAAACAACAAAGTTAAACCACGACTCAGTGAAGGAGAGAGGAACTCACCAGATCCTGCACGATCTTCAGGATGTCAATCTTAGCAGCCTCTGCGTTGCTTTCGTAGCCAGTGATAGTGATCAAATCCTGAGACTCAGAGTTCTTCTCTGGGAACTGAATGTTCACCTCGTGAGCGTCACGGATCTTAGAGATGACAGCACCGCGTCTGCCGATAATCTTGGGATGATAGGCAGGCTCCACATGCAGCTCCAGTTTGAAGTTACGCAGCTCCTGCATAAAGAGCGATTAGAACCCCGCTCAAGACCAACGGCTGCGCTGTCTTACCCTGTCCTCTCGCTCATTCTCCAGCTGCTTCACGCGTTCATCCATAGCCACCTTAGCACGCTCCACGTTGGCAGCAGGACCGGTGATCTTGACCATATTGCTCTGGTCCTCAGCGGGAGGGATGGAGATGTTGACATCGTAGTCATCCATCATCTTGCGAACGTCCTTCCCACGCTGTCCGATGACAAAGCGATGGAAGTCGAACGGCACCATCATCTCCTCGGTGATGGGAACGAGAGCCAGGAGGGCGTCCCTGGCTTGGTTGCAGTTGGCCTCCTTTCCGGTGATGATAATCGTGTCCAGTTTGCTGGTTCCATTTTCCACAGGGGCAGTGGGGGCAGCAGCGTCTCCATTCACCAGCGGCGTTTCGGCCTCGGCTTCGACAGCCGCTGCATCTGGCTCAGAGGGACGATCAGGGAACTTGACTCCAACTTCAAACTCTCTGGTGATCTCTTGAACGCGGTAACCTTTGCTGCCCATGACGGTGCGGTGAAACTTCTGTGGAATCACGCACTCAATGCTCACTTGCGAATCCTGCGAAATATTTTAAAGTTTAATGAAAACCACGCACAAGCACAAACTCACGAGATCAGCCACAATCTCCAGAATGCGGTTGCGGGCTCCTTCCACGCAATCCTTGGATCCCTTGAGCACCACACGATCGCTGGCCACTCCGCTGCGGGGGAACGACACAGTGACTCCTCCGTACTCATCAGCAATCTGCCTCAGTACACCGCCACGACGCGCAACAAAGTAGCGATGATGCTTCGGATCAACATTGATTTCCATCTCAACAACGTTGTCCTGGATTAGAAGAAGAAGTAAATAACGATGCTGCAAACCGATGCAAAGCTCACCAAGTCCTTGATGCGTGCTTCCAGTTCAGCCTTGGCCTGATCAACCGACTCCTGCTTTCCCAGGATGGTGATCGTCTCCTGATCTTGGTCACCAGAGGTTGGGAAGATGATCCTCGCGCCAGTGCGATCCCTCACTTCCCGGATATTGGTGCCTCCTCTTCCAATCAAGAACTTGTGATAAGCCGGCTTAGCTTGGATCTCCACAGTGTGACCAGACTCTTTGCGCTCGTTGGCCAACTCGACCAACTGCTTGCGCGCCTTCTCGACATCATCGGTGGGTCCCCTGATGATGACCTTGTCGCTGGTGGAGCCCTCTGGGGGGAAACGGATGATGACGCCACCACACTCTTCCATGATGGAGCGAATGAGGCGACCCTTGGCGCCGATGATGGAATTGTGAAACTTGTGTGGAATGTCGATGCTCACTTCCTTGATGTTAGCCTGGGTGAAATAGAATTAAAATGCATCCTCATGGCCCCCTGGCAGTGCTAACCAGTTCCTTCTGGATGTCTTCAATCATTCTCTTGGCATTTTCCACGTTCTCTTTCTTGCCAGTAATAGCGATGACGTCGCTGGTGTTGCTCTCGCTGGGCAGGTCAATGCGAGTGTCGGTTTCATCGCGGATCTTTCGGATATTAGCGCCACCTTTGCCGATGATGTTCTTGTGGAATTGCTTGAAGATGTGCACTTCTGAACAATAGTTGTTCTCCAACTAAAGTAACAATATCAAAATCAGATAATAATAAATCTATAATAAGCAGCCACCCACCATTTCAGCGCTGGCCTGTTGCAAGTAGCGGTGGCACTTGTCAACATCATTCCTTGGTCCCCTCAGAGTGACGACATCAGACTTGCGTCCCTGGTCAGGGAAGGTAATGACCACCTGGTTGAACCGGTCTCTGATCTCCCTGATACGGCCACCCTGGGCGCCAATCAGTGTGCGATGGAAGCGCTGGTCAATGATGATATCGCGAGACTTCTCATTCTCCATCTTATTCACCATTTCCATCAATTCCTGCTTAGCCCTAGCGACGCCCTCAGGGCTGCCTTCAATGCGGATGATGCTGCTCTGATCAGTGTCAGCGGGAACGCGGATCGAGACGCCCGTCTCGTTCTTGATGCGAACCACGTTGGCGCCCGCCTTACCGATGATGTGCCTGTGGTATTTGGGGTCGACGTTCAGCTCGACGAAAGCCATGCGACTCAGCAGGTCATTGATGATCGCCTCCAGGGCCACACGTGCTTGCTCGACCTCAGAGGGAGGGCCCTCCACGCTGATCTTGTCCTCTCCCTCCGTGAACTCAATGTGCACTTTGGGGAAGTCCTGCGTGATCTTGCGCACGGTCGCGCCCTTCTTGCCGATGATAAAGCGATGCAGCCATGTAGGGGCCTTCACATCCTTGATGACCACACTGTTGGCTTTGGAGTAAACCATGGTCAGGGCTGGTCCGAGCTTCTCCTGCTCTCCACGCAGGGTGATGGTCTCAGAGGTGCTGTCCAGTGGAGGCACCTCAACCGCCACGCCAGTGTTGGACAGGATCTCATCAAGGTTTGAGCCACGAGGTCCAATCACATACTTGTGCTGACTCTTGCGGACCTCCACAGACACCGTTTGGCAAGTGCGTCTCTGCAAAGAGAAAAAGATTTTTCTTAATGAACAAACTGACAGACCCGACTCAGTGCACAAACCTTCTCTTCGTAAATCTTGTTGATGTTGTTCACACAAATGTGTACTCCTTCTTTCTCACCAGACACCACAACCTCGTTCTTCATAACAAACGGAGGAGGGACGCTGATGCGAGCGCCCGTTTGCTCCATCCACGTCTTGGTGTTGATGTTCTCAGGGCCGTTGATGAAGACGTGGTACTCCTTAGGGATGCTCAGCCTCTCAAACGCCAACTTAGCCTGCTCGTCAGAGATCAGTTGGATCTCATGACGTGCACGCTCAATGCCGTCGCGTGTTCCAGTGATGGTCACCATATCGCTGTTCTCCTCCAAGCGGGGAATGCTGATCTTGGACGCCGTCTTCAGTTCCAGATCGGCCAGTTTCTTTCCTTTGGGTCCCAGCAGATAGCGATGGTGCTCCTTGGGAATCTTCACTTGATCATGCGCCTGGAAGACCCATCACATCATCACATGCTCATACTTCCCCCAACTATCTCGTACCTGGGTCTGAAGTTGTTGAACAACAAACTTTCTCGCCTTCATAACGTTCTCAACTTTTCCGGTAATGACCACAGTCAGACTCTGATCCTTAGCCATGCTCATTTCGATGGCCACGCCTAAAAGCATTCTTTACAAGCACTCAAGTTCAAAGAGAAAAGAACGTGCAACGTACCAGTCTTGGCCATGATGTCACTGCATATGCTCACTTGCTGTCCGCCTTTCTTTCCAAACTGCTGTTCCGTCATCTCTTTATACCGACGCTCCTCCAGGGGCACACAAAACACCTGAGTGGTATTGGATGATCGAACCGACATCTTAGACGCACCCCAAGGGGTGTTGTTCTGGGGGCTGGTCGTGTCGGCCCTCTCTCCATTGGTTGGTTCCGCCACAGGGGTGCGCAGAGGGGGGAACGCCTCTGCGTACGTGGGGGTATAGGCCTCATCGTCAACAGTGTGCACGTCCTCTGCAACAACTGCAGGGGGCGGACTGTGTGCCATTTCCGAACTCATAGTCGGTTAGTTCGATTCCAAGTCGTACAGTACAACCTGAAATGAAAAAAATTCCCATTGAAGAACATGTCGTAACCCAACACTAAACTGTGCTAACACAACCTATGTGCCTATTCAATGCACTAGCCACCAATAACGGTTAATATGAGACTAAGACTTATGTGAGAGTGAGAGGTTGAAGAAAAAAAAAAAAAAAAAAAAAAAAAGTGGAAGAGAGTTCCCTGTTCTTATTTTCTTTCCAACCTTTGATTCATCATTTATTTAAATTCTTTACATGAATGCAAATTAAATACTTAGTTTAAGAATGACTGAAATACTGTAGGACAGGAAATTTTCGAGCCGCATGAAACGGTTTCCTGTTCTACTGTACGATTTCTTGGAATGTATTAACTACCAATAAGGCAATAATGAAACAGAGTAAACTGTGCAAATTACTTTATAGTTTATACGGTACATATAATTTTTTTAGTACCGATAGAGCTCCATGTATGTGACTAAATAAAAATCCTTGTAAAACCCTCACAGTGCAATAAACTTTATGAATACAAGTATACAACTTGTAATTGAACTAACGCAATAAACAAAACATCCCACACAAATCTCAATGATGCATTAATTCTATTATCAAGAAAAGATTAAATTATAGCACAATGAACTCTAAAATCATAAATGTTTAAATGTCCCCTACAACTTAGTCATGGTCATATCAGAGACCACTATCAGAGCAGCAGCTTAAATGGAAGATAGCTGCAACCAGTATTCAAAGAAAAGGTCATATGTTGACCTCATCAGGAGGAACATTCACAGATAAGGACAATTTGAGCCAAGAGAGCCCTTGACCAAGGACAGCAGCAGTCACGCATGGAAGGCATTAAAAACACCTTCAAATAAATAAGATGGGGAGATCATGCGAGGACGTGGAGTGTTGCCCTGATTCAGTTACCCTCAAAGTAAGCGAATAAGGTCAAAGAAGAAAAACAAGCAAGGAATGAGCAAGAATCACTTGTAGCATCTTTGGCCGGATGATGCAGTTAGCCTGTTGCTTATATGATATTGCTCTAGATAAAACCCCCTCTTCAAATTAAAAGATTTCAGATTTTGAGAGCATAGAACAGACGAGAAAAATTTCATCATGATTTGTCATTCTAATCTAATGAAGCACATAATCCACCAATATTCAATAATTTAATTTTTTGTTTTCAAATATAAAATATGAATAATGTTTCCACAAGACTGCCAATTTGTATGTGGCATCAAATATTGTTATTCTCTTAATTCTCATTATTTGATATAACCGACTTGAATAGTATTCAATAATAATAAATACATACCGCTAATTATTTTTAATTCCCAAAAAGCTTTTTTATTAATTTTGAATGAGCTCCTCATAAATGATGTATCCAATTTAGTGTTAATTGCATACAAGAACTTTTTTTTTCATTCAGTGCTCTTCTTGTAAAACAATTTTTTAAACAGCATACAGGTGGGAATTCATATTTGTAGTGATAAGTTGACAACCACTTGTTGAATCAGGTGGATCACCAATATAAAAGGTAATGCATAAAATCTGAATCAACAATGAAAAACCTTGTTTTGAGCATTAAGTGGAGGTTGGGAACAACGTAGGCTGAGAGCCCTGGCATGTAGCAAAAGGGGAAAATCAATCTCTGAGGGGTAAGATCAGCTGTACCTAACAATATTAGTGAATTTCATTGAGAAAAAAAAAAAAAGTTAAATAACAGATCCAGTTATAATGATACATAGATCATGGCAGATGAGCACATACTGGTGTGGATGAGTACATGTCTAGACACTGAGAAGGCCTAAAAGGGTTAATTTAATTTCACTCAGAGTGGGGGCTAAAATTCTGCAGATTATTTGCAAAACATTATTTCCTATGATCATTAACTAAACATAAACCTCAGACATTTATCAAGCAGTTATTCTACAAGGTTTAATTTCTGCAAATAAATGTAGGAGTGAAAATGAAGAAAACATTGAAATTTTCCCCCTTGCCAGTCATAGTATCCCTTTTAGTTGCATCTTCAATGTATCATTCATGACCTCCAACTCATTTGATTAAAATTAAGGATTCAACAAGTTCTCCAGAATACTGCTCTTCATCACAATATTGTAACACCCTTTAAGTTAAGTTAATAAGGTTGAGTTTAGCATTGTGCAGGTATGAAGGGGTGTATATTCTTGAATCAATTAGAGCCGATCACACACTTGCGACCACACAGTTGGTGTTTACTCATTGACTTATGTGTCATAATTTGACATAAACATGAAAAAACTCTATATGGAATGGCTTGTGGAGCCATACGCCCATAGAATCATGATAGAGTGACAGAAGATTCTATAACATTAACAATAACAGTCAGTTCCTTCGAACTTGCCCTGAGTGAAACTAAAAGGGACAATTATCATCATATTGAGTTTCATAATCCATCATCACTACATCAGTCCCATGCCATGATACTGAATAAGTCAATAACTGATCATGACAGTCAGAAATTGTAAACTAAACAACTTTTGACTCCAAGTCCAACTAAAGTTAGATTACTTGCCACTAGTTAATAGTGAGGGAAGAATTGATATCGACTTACGGTACTGTATCCGGGAAGGTCCGTCCTAAAATTGAAGCGAAAAGAGCGCTCCAATCTTCTGTTTGGATTTCTGAAAGAAACAAGGCAATGCATCAACGTTAAATTAACGAAAATTGCGGAAATATTCGCATCTGTCAAGATATGTAACATAGCCCTTACCACGTCCAAATGGGAAGACCGAGTCACATGCAACGTCGGTATATCACGCCGCAGTTTGTGAGGAGTGCTCTGATTGGATGAAAAGTGAAGCAGAAAAGCAGATCAGCGAATTACATGGCGCGTTGTAATCAGACAGCCACATCCACAAAAGTAGCTCGGTGCACTCGCTGACCCCTGTGACGCGTCAACAATCTGAGTTTTCGAAGTACAGAATTACAGATTTTTGTGTCAATTTATTACAAATGTCTCATTGATCAGAGTCAATAAATTCATCACCTTGACTCAGAAACGATTTCATTAACTAACATATCAATTGCAATGGGACGCTTCATTGATTGGGTTTACTTCTTCTCGCGCAATAGTTTCCGACAGCCGCATTACCCATGTCCACGCACGCAAGCACGCAAGCATTCGCTTTAAAAATGGCCGAGAGCAAAGTTGAGGAGTTGGCACTGCACGTGCCAGCACCGACAGGCCATGGTCCGTTGAATTTATGCATACGTATACAATGACCCACTCAAATGATAACTATATAAATCTGTAATGATCTCTTAACGCGTGTCTGACAGTCTTTGACTGGGTTGCATTATGATTGCAGATCGCATAACTCGCCGGTATGTCAACGTTGGTGCGCCTCGTGGCTGCATCAGCTGATCGATGAAGCGCAAAATGCCAATCTGTCTCTGTAAGATACGTGTCAATACTTGAGGTTGAGGTCGAACGCTTTAAACTAAATAGGACTCCTGTAATTATATGAGTGTGACTGTAAGGCTAAGATCATTTGCATTTTACTAGTAGACCTAATAAATAAAGATAATTAGTTTCACGGTAACGTACGGTAACATACGCTATAGGGCTATGGGTGCGTACTGAATGATTATTGCTGCTTGTCAGGTAAGATAACAAATATTGACAATCCCAACATGTCAGTCATTACAATCACGTAACAGCTGAATGGAATCAGCATCGCTCTCGGACGAACGCAATTGAGTGAATGAAAACCCGCTACATGAAAAACGACACGCCCTCTGAGCCATGTCGTTGGAGTGGGCGTGTCGCCGTGTCCGATTTAAACCTGATAAAAATCTTAACAATCAGCAAAGGTGATGAATATAGAAGTAAATTAAACACCATAGAATGATTCTGCAGAAAGGGTGTTTGAAAATGCAATCTCACCATGGGAAGGTAAATGAAATGATAGGGAAAGTCTCAGCTTAGCCTGTAATTGTACGTTTTATACGTGCATCAAATACAATATTGTAACAATTATAATATATTATTATTATTTATAGGCACACATACATATATTGCGCTATACACTTGTAGTTCAGCAATGCCTAAATGACGCAAGGTACTAGTATTATTAGGGCATCTGGAAGCGAAAGCTCCTTAATGACGTCATGCCTGCGCACACAAAGCTAATTCAGATGCGACACGTCGTTGACTTTTATCTTAGAGCTTCTCAGTGATTGTCATATTTTCGATATGGCGGCCTTTTGTGACCTGAACTAGCAATAATGTATTGCCGTACATGTAACGGTTCATTGATTGAAGTCAAAATAGACACATTCTAACATGGAATGCGTAAACTCATTCAATAATATAACATATATAATGTAATATAACAATAATTTATGCAATTCAATTACACATGCACTGAACGCTGAATATTTAACGTTTACTCCACAACACGACAAGCATTTGCGTATGGGAAGTCGATTGGAAGCACGGCGGTAATACGGTAATAAAATATACGTGTACATTTACATGCTAACAGGCCTATTTTTGTTGCGTTGTCGAGTTATTCATTAATGGAAAAGCAAAAGATGAACCAAGTTTTAGAATTAAAAGCACCTGTTTACTTGATGTAATCATTGTAAAGCGTTGTAAACCGCGACGTTTGATTATGCATTATAATAATATGAAATCGATGGAATGGATTAATGCATGCTTGTATTTTTATGTTTGCAACGATTGACGTCTTTGAGCAGGATGAGGGCGACGTCAATACTTCGCATGTGTCGTATATTAGCAAGTCATGAAGATGATGATGACGATGTACATGCATTAATATGCAAGTACGGGGTTAACATGTCGAAAACTCGTGATTTACATATATATACGTGCACAAATCCCCAAATGACACTACTGTAGCAGTCCTACACGATCAATGCATTAATTTATCGACCTGTTCAGACAGTTAATTATGTCATGATTAAGATCCATGCAGCCACGTGGAAATCTGCATTGTGAATTTAGTGGTTATCAGGGTATCTCTGTTCCGATCTCCCGAATACTTGAAGCTGGGATAATAATTATTGGAATTTTGACATTCTAATCCTCTGAAGGTCGGAGTGTACATTACATGATCAAGATAGGTAAGGTGGTACTGCGGTTTGCACTACTTAGTTGGCCTACTTCTCGTCCAGCTCATACACTTCCATCTGTGTTTGTACAATATGCGCATATTTTTTTTAACACATAATAGTGTTGCATGCGATTCAGTGAAGTGTAGTTGTATACAGTCAGACCCCGTTAATCTGCCCTCCTCCGTTCCCAAGAAAACTGACGGATTAACGAAAAGGGCGGATTACATTTCAGACCACAAATTGATGAAAATTGTGTGTCATTCTAAAACCCCCAAAACCCATGTAATGCATTAACGTAGTGGCATATACCATTAGGTTTAAAGCGATCACATGAGGTCAGTAAAAAAAAATTATTTTTTATCACTGCTCTGTGTCTGCTCGTGATAAGCCGTTCCACCACGCCCAATCTGTGTAGTTCATCTCTATTTTCTTGCTTCGCTGCCTCCGACTTCTCGAATCTCTCTCGAACTGTAGCATTATTGGGCGCACGTGCTGCCTCGCTTCCCCCACCAAGACTTCCTTCGCTTCTCCACTCGATTATCTCCATTCACAACTTCGTTATCTCGTTCGTTCCGCTCCTGAACATCGCTTAACCCAGCGACCAATTAAATGAAAGACTGTAAGAATGTTCGCCTACGATTGATTCGCTTTGTTTAATTAACTTGTTAAGCGTTAAACAAACGGGGAGGCGCCAGTTGTTGTTAAACTGACCCGATTTCAAAGAAATCGCCGACAATTAGTGTGTCGTGGCTGATGTTTGTTTTCGGCACGCTATTTGGGGGGCGGATTACATGTGTTGTTTACAATGGTAAAGTGTAGATTCGTTCCCTAGAATCGTGGTCGGAGTCGGATTAACGAAAAGGGCGGATTACATGACACAATTAACATTACAAACGATT
>KB296906.1:216033-227168 GCA_000328365.1 Capitella teleta
TGGCGGATTCGAAAGGGCGGATTACATGACGGCGGATTAACGGGGTCTGACTGTAACAGATTAACAGTTACTAGTGATCAGTGAAATGTAGGACTGACACCAGGGCACGAATGTCCAGAAACCAAGTGTAAGTCAAGGAGCTTGTATAATTGTTATTAAAGCTCCTTGGTGTAAGTGCGTTATTATTATTATTATTATTATTATTATTATTATTATTATTATTATTATTATTATTATTATTATTATTATTATTATTATTATTATTATTATTATTATTATTATTATTTTATGCCACCTTGAATCACGAGGTAGATCCGAAGGAAGTACTAGTATTTGGGAAATCATAACGCACTTTGCGTCAGATGTGACGTCACTTCCGCCAGCCATCTTTCCGTTCCTCCCACTGAGAATATTTTTTGACAGCTGAATCAATTCCTCCACAATGGACGATTTCGACACATTCGCCAGCTCTGAACCCACCACCGGTCAGGAGGAAGATCCAGCCGCTGCCTTTCTGGCGCGCGAACAAACCCAAATGGCCGAACTGGAAGGCGACAACTTGGAATCCCAAGGCGAGCCGAGTGCTGAGGGTGAGTCCGCCGACCGGCTAGCACGCACTCACCGTCAACCGCTCACTCGCCCATAACTGCATAAGCCGTCATCACAATCATCATGACTCATCCACTCAATTTTACTCTTAGTCATAGTACCTGAACTCAATCTGTTATTTAATCGTTCTTAATCGATGGTATTGTCACTATTGAGTATTGTGATACCAACAGTTAGCCAAGTAGCACTCTGCACTGACTTATGTGACTACATACCTCAGCTTACGTTCCCAATTAAGTTACTTATTAAGCTCTTGACTGAGTAACGAGTTGAAAGTTGAAATTGAAGCTACTGCATATAATAAACCATAAGTTAGAATGGATGATCAGTATTGATGATTAGTATATACCATAATCACTGCTAGTGTTATTAATATGCCTGATAGCAAAGTCCATGCTGCAGGTCTAAATTAGTAATAGTATATTTTATTTTTGTCCTGCTTTACTCAAATTTGACTTGAGCCCAGATATTTATCCTGCTGAGTAATCCATAACATGACAAAGTTCTCATTTGAGCAGGTAAAGGAGATGTGTGGGTAATCTGTGCAGGTTACTATTCTGGTCTGGACCCCGTTAAAGCCTCAATAACTCAATCTTTTTCCGGCCATATTAGGATACAAAAGTAGACCTCAATACGCCTTGTCATTTCATTGTCACGCCCATTTGGGGGAAAGACTTTAGAAGCTGAAAGGAGGTTTCTCACCTCTCGACTCTTTTTCTTTTCAGATGCGTTTGCGGCACAACCCTCGTCTGATGACATGTTTGGCTCCGGGGTTTGTATTGCAAACTTATACTTTTAATTTTGTTCAATTTATTTTTCAATTTTGTACCCAATTTCTTGTTAGATACACCTTGTGCGCATTTTTAATTACAACAGATTTTTTATTTTTTTAAAATTGTAACACATTTTTCTGTTGATAATTTACAAATCAGTGTTTTTTATTTCAATTATAATTCTGCATATAACTACTGTATGTAGATTTTGGACAAGGCCAAAGCGAAGGCTCTTCAGTTTACAGATACACTATTCGTAAGAGAAACTGAGCACATTTATTATATTTTTATGTCTTGGGAGCCATAATTATTTCAATTCAGCACTCAATTCAATTCAGCACCAGAAATGAGCTGGTTATTGGCCTTGTGTTGATAAAAATGCTGAAAAAAAACCACAACAATTCTGCCTGGCAAGAAAAAGCCAAAACGCCCCACTTTTTATTTCCCTTATATTTTGTGAGCGAACGGTTCTCGTTCGCTTTGCACGTTTTGTGGTGTTGTGGTTTTAGTTACAATTGTGGTCACCAGGGGGCAGCAGAGGAAGGTGCGTCTGGCGCAGGTGACTTTGACCCTATGACCTCTGGTGTTGAGGGAGATGAAGAGGCACTGCCGTCTTTGCCGCGCGAATCGGTTCCGCTGCAAACACTAGCTGACTATCCGATTGATGTAAGAATCGTGCACCCTTTTCTATCTCTCTTCCTTCTCTCTCCCATCTTTTTCCTCTTTCCTTTTTGTATTTCTGTTCATCATCTCTGCATGTTTTGCATGGAGTAATCATTTGTTTTATGGATAAACAAGTATGATATGGGTAACTCATGAAATCAAATTTTGAACATAATTAATAATTTAATATTGTTACACTAAAATTGCTATTCACCTGCATTTCCTATTAACATATTGAGCAGTAATTCTTTTTTTTTTGTGGTTAGAAATTTGTATTCTTTGGTTACGATGCATATTAGCTATAACGTCCGTCTGCCTCAACAGGGGGCGCCACCAGCTGTTGATCCCTACGCTTCCGTTCGAAGCGTCGACACGATGAGAGCAGAGCCAGAGAAACTGAAGATCTGGCGTGAAGAACAAAAGAAAATGCTGGAAAAGAAAGGTCTGTTGAAGAAATTAATAATAACTTGAACTGAAGGGGAATCTCAACAGACCAAGATTCTGAGCTGAAGAAGATCGAATGGCGCGAAATTGCGAGCAAGGAAATTGAAGACTGGTATAAACACCGTGACGAACAGCTCACGAAGACCAAGTCCAGCAACAGGTCGGTTGCGCCTGCTTTCTTGCATGTGTCTCTTTATCCTTTTAATTCTGTATATTTGTAATCTTGATGGTGCCAGTCCCGTGTAATCAACATCCTCGTAGTGAAATCTAATCGTTCCCTTCTTTGGCCCTGGGAACCCTAATATCCTTGATTGGGTTTGTTGAAGCACGTGATGGCATCTTGATCACTGTGTGCTCTTTGAATAAGCCTCCCTTCTTTTTTAATCACTTTCTTGCTGCTTTGCACTGTTCTGCTTTTCGTGAACTGCAGAAGCCCAGCTGCAAGGTAACCGTGCCTTTTATTCTCTCACCGTTGTTTGTTCATAAATTAAATATGATATTTATTTCATCACCCCCCTTGTCACGATACGTGTACAGTGCTTTAAATGCGCTCCTCTTCAGTTTTGGGATTGTCCTTTGAAGTAAAATAATTCCTGCTTCTTGTTTTCCGATCCGCAGTTATTTAATCTCTTGTTTTGTGTTTTTTTTCCCTCCCTTTTTCTCTCTCTCTCTCTTATCATCATCTAATCTTATCTTGTCCGCAAAAGGAGGTTTGTATTCTACTCATTGGTTAGATTTTCATTTTTTCCCTTGTGTTGTTTTCTTATGAGTAAAGGACATTTTTTAAACAGGCAAACTCAAATCCAGAAAAAAAAACTTTCATTGCATTCGAGTTTTTTCCCCCTCTAAATAATAAAAAAATGAAGTCAAAAGACTGAGGAGAGATTGCCTGTCCTTGTCTGGGATTTATCCAAATATTTTGGAAGGGGGTGTTTATTGTTTCAGTTTTTTCATTATCCTCTATTGGTGCTAGGCCATAATACATAATGTTACATTGTAGTTTAATGTTTTCACTTGGAGGCATACAGAACTATTATTTTTGTTTCAAATTCTTTTGGGGAATGGTATATATATATATGTAAATTTATATTTTTTTGACAGTTTTTTTTGTGTAGATTTCCAATATTTGATGTGCATGTCTTTTTCCAGGTTTTTTACTTAGTAATCTTCAATCTTCCCAGCATGCACTCATTAATAGTCTAAATACTAATTTTTTTGCATAAATTAGAAGTTCCCGCTCATGCTCTTTTGCTTCAATGTTACAGAGAAGCTGAAGCCGCTTTTGTTCACGATCGTGATGAGAAGATTCCCGGCAACGAGTGGGAATGCATCACACGTCTCTGCGACTTCAACCCCAAGAGCTCCCGCAGCACAAAGGACGTGGCACGCATGCGATCCATCCTCCTCCAGTTGAAACAAACGCCTCTCCAGCGTTGAAATTTATCTAGAAATTCTGTAAATACCCAAGATTCAATGATCCTGATTTAGTCAGTGACTGAAGTCACATTCCATGGCTTCCCTCATCAATGTGAAGTTTTTTGTTAGGGATGTTTCCTGTAACTTATCATAATTTTGTGAATACCACAGCCTATTAAAATTGTGTTCTGATATCATGTATGTGTGTTTTCATTATTTGCATTCACCAGTATTGTTCTCTTCCAGTTCTCAAAAGTTTGGCTTGATTCAAATCCTCATTAATCTAGCCGGAGATCTAAATGTCCTTGTGTAATTTTTCTTGGTAAATGCTCCCAACCTTTTCGATTTGACAGTTTCCATGGGAACCAAGTGGGCTGTAAATTTTATTTTGAATTGTTCAATAGTACATGTAATCCCTCTTCACTTGTCAGTTGTAACAGTGAAGCTAATGTAAATATTCAAGAAGTTTTTATACTTTGAAAAGAAGACCGTAGAAGGTTTTATTCACAGGAGATGCTTGGCGCAATTACGACTGCAAGCGCAACCGGTCACTACTACTCGTCACGACCTTGAGCCAAAACATGACCTCCTCAGTAATCAATCATATCGGACATATTTGCGTAGTGTTTTGCTTTGTCATAGAGCTCTTGGTGAATGCAAACAAGTGCCAATTCAGAACTGAACGAGCCTTCAATGAACGCTTTGTGCACAGGCGTTTTCAATGATTCTTCAATGAAACTGAGCAAGTTGTCTTGTGACGTGTCACCATTCAGAATCAGTTTAATCTTGCTCCTCAGCATCGGCGGGAGATAAACTTCCTATATGACGAGGGTTTTAAAATAAATGTCGAGAAATACTTCCGGTATCCTGCCTGGTGGTAAGTCAGTTGTAACAGTGAAGCTAATGTAAACGTTCAAGAAGTTTTTATACTTAGAAAAGAAGACAGTTGAAGATTTTATTCGTAGTTGCTTGGCGCAATTACAACTGCAAACGCAACTACTCTCACGACCTTGCCGCCAAAAGAAGACCTCCTTGGGGTAATCTCCAGATGTGGAGCTGACCATTGGTCACGTGAAACCCAAATTCCAAGTTATGGCTCAGGGATGGTCACCGAAGTCTTTTGATGAAAGTCACTTCTGATGAGTTGAAAATGCCATAACTGAAAAATAGAAAATGTTTAGAATTTTTTTTATGGAGATCTATTCAACAGAGTCTGAGATCACTTACTCTTTCAGCAAGGTTTTATCTTCAGTCAACTTCTGCCCATTGAAATACAGCCAATTTCGCTTCCAGACGTAGCGCCTGTAGGATGATGAATACCAGAGGGTCTGCTATGAATTGAAACTAACCAGCTGATATGTCGATCACCATCTCCATCACGATTCAAATTGAGATGGAAGTAATGTCGGATGGCTTTTTTTAAATCCGCAACAGTAGCATTTTGCAGTACCACAATGGCTGCAATAGTAAGTGTTCATTCGGAACTGCGTTTGATCTCTTTGCTGTGAACTCACGAAGAACTTTGTCATCCCCTCTCCTCACATTCACAGTCATGGCTTGGCCATGCTCTAAAGCAATTTGTGAACGGATTTCTTCCACAGTGACTTGAGAAGGAAGATCTTGCAGCAAAGGGTCACCCTAAAAATTCAGCTACTAGTATAGGTATCAGCATGTGCAGTATAATTTAAAAAATAAGAAATGAAAAATTCAAGCAGAGCAATCACATGCACTATCAGTTCAGCTGTAAAAATTAGTCATTCCCTTTTTGCGTATGAGCGATATTCAGACCCTTACCACAATCAGTTCCGAGAGGAAGTCTTGAAATTGCTCGACAAACTCTTTGTGGTTCAACGGAGCATGCTGCTGGTCTTGCTGATCGTAGACTTGAGGATTGCTCTCTTCATGTTCCCGTTCCTTATCCTCCATCGATTCCATTTTCTCTTCAACAACAGATTCCATGATCTGCCAGTGGGGGACCTCCTTCCGAGTTCCTCTGCCTAATTGGGAAGAGTGGTAACTATCATTAACTCATTATAATGTAGAACCCAAAGCTTATTAATTATATTTGCCCTTTTTTCAATATACGTCCAGAATGAGTTGAATGATTACTATACATGTAAATATGCTGACTATTCAGTATTCGCTAGCTGACATACTACAGTGAGACAGGGGTCTCTGTACACTCTGCACAGTAACACATTAAAGCCTAGTTTGCAAATCACAATTTCTAGAATTCTACGCTTGTAATGAGATTTATGAAGGTACCAGGCACTGCAGAGCCATGTAAGGTAGAACCTAGTACTAAATTACGTCCGAAACCAGTCGCATAAACTAACGTAAAATGGGTCCGCGTTTAAAATTAATGACACAATGGTTTTCTCTGCGCTGGGAGACTGTTGTCACATGACCTGCTCTCCACGTGTTATAAATAAACCAGCGCACTGCGCCTGCATAGTGCGAAGTAAACATACATGCATACAATTTTCCCGTGCTAAGCAGCTTAACATGCGGCTTATCTTTCCTGGCAGTTGTGCACATGATCTGGACTGAGTCTTCACATGAGCATGATGGGGTTTTACGGCTCCACCCGACCCATTCAGATGATTCGGGCGCCAGAACAGAAGGCCCGGGACCGGGGTTTCCCCCTACTCTTATTGATAAATCCCAAGCTTTCTTTATCCTGCATACCACCATAGACAGTGGTACACAGCGCCCGTTACGCAGTTGGCCAGCACTGCAGAGTCACCAAAGAATTCTAATTATAACGAATTACAATTATAATTCACAATCAAAACGCCGCGGCCTAATCGGGTCTCGAACCCGGGACCTCGACCCCCACGGTCGGCATAAGATTGCAGTCAGCCGGTAAAACTGACTGAGCTATTCGGTGCCCCTCTTCACAAAGTCTTCACAAAGAAATACGTAATTATTACACAATATTTTGTGCATCACCAGGCAGTAAATGAACAATTTTATTTATTTTCATTCGAAAATCATGCAATGGCATAGGCTCATATTGTTTTTTTCTTGGAGCATAAATATACCATCTAATGTCTGAAGGGCTTAAAGGGAGGGAGAACTGGTTAAAAATTGACTTTGAGTCGTTATTTGATGCACCATAAATGATTCCTATGCCTGGCCCACACAAGGAATATCATCGCTAACGATTTCGCGGGCGATATATTGCTAACTAGGCGTGACGTCAGCAGCTGTGATGAAACACCGAGTTCCCCATCTGTTACAATGGGCCTCGTCATATCAGCGTGTCCTGCGACTAAACTCTTGGATATTTTTTTATTTTCTTTTCGGAAATAGATAGAATAATCATTTTGCCACCAGTCAGGCGCGAAAAAAAAATATTTTTCGCTATTTTTCTTATTTTAACAAGCGATTTTCTAGGACACCTACCATGTTTCTCATCCTGAAACAGTAAAAAGGTCAGCCAGAGTGCACCACGCATGCGCTTTCGTTTCGTAAACAACAAAGATGTCCTTTTATGGCGAAGATGCTGTGCTCTGATTGGCTGAAATCGATAGCTTCACGAGGGGAACGGAACCAATCAGCCATCAGCCAAACCAAGCCATCAGCTGACGTTTGCCTCCTATACTTCGCAATGGAAGCCATTCTCCCATAGGCGCAATGCTAACCCCGATATTCGGAATGCATTATTTCCTTACGCTTGCATCCAGGCATGGTGTTTTTGGCACGGAATGCTATCAATTGGTGCTATGAGTCAATAGAACATCACTTAAAATTTAGTTCCCCATCCCTTTAAACAAAAGGTGAGTGGGAGTCTCGTAGTCAGTATACGGCAAACGTAGTGGTTTACTGTCGTACCGGCGAGATACGTAGACCTCACCCGATTTATCTGTGCTATTGCCAATACATTGAATACTGATACTGATAGTATAGTAACAGTATTGCTAAGTAAGTTGAGTATTCGCAAATCACAACGCACTTCGAACGTCGATTCCACGATTTTACTTGAAAGAAACGATGCAAGAGACGAATTTGATTATAAATAAAACTATTGTATTTTCATTTTGATACTTTGACTTTCATGAACACACATTATCATGAGAAGTAGAATTAAAATACTTAATTACCGGTTTTAACAATTTCTGCAGCGAAGCAAATAATCCTACTTAAATTTTCATTTGAGACAAATCTGTAAATCACAAGAACAAGCAAAAAGACAAGTGCGTTATGATTATTAGAAAAGTGACATTCATCAAGGAACTCCAGTCTCCCAATACTTTCTCCGTGTCCTTTGCATTCACCCACCGGTTGAATTGGTCTCCAGTCAGATATCATGAGGACGATAACAATAGTATTTACGAAAAATTATTCACCGCCCCGAGGACATCTCATGGTAATGATGATTAGGATATTTATTATTATACTAATAAATAAATTATTATAAGATTTATGCAACTGACGGGAAAGGAAGAACTGAGCCAGTGATTAATACTAGCATGTAGTGCTATGTCCCTGTGACTGCTGGCGCAATTATTTAAATATCTTATGGGCTGACCATATAACCCTTTATTTTTTTTTTTTTTTTTTCATAATTAAATTAATGAAGGCCTGGTGCTACTAGATTCTTTGTGGGCATTATTCTAGTATACTGGTAGTATACATGAAACCGAATCATTTGATGCGAATCGACTTTTTCTGATATTTTCGCACCGGTGACTATTCAGACCCTACCGAAAACTCTACAGGTTACGTATGTCGGAACCGATAACACATAATTTTCTGGGTTGATCTCATTCAGATCTTCAAATTGATATGCTGTGTGCCTATGTTCAAACGGTAAAATTACCTTTGATCTAATCAACGTAATTAATTAGCGATGTTACCTATTTCCACCTCAGGGATTTTGTCCGATTTTGCATATGTTAATAAGGAGATCATTCCGCATATATTCCACTAAAAATAAATTCTGTTGCAACGAACCCTATATTTACTGGCCTAATTATATTCAAAATAAAATTAAGATAAAATAAGATAAGATAATAGTTTATTGCTTCAAGGAATATAATTATTGTGTACATATACGTACATGAACTTAAAGAAAAATGAAAGGAAATACAATGAAGCAATCAAAGCCAGATACAAAACTTGTATATAGGGCCCTGATTTAAAAACAACAGATATAATTATTATGAGAAAAGAAAGTGCAACTTAATTAATACATATGCGTAAATATTTCATAAAACTAGAACGGAAATTAAATTTTTAATTTGCTTTTGGAAAGTACTTACAGTTACATTTGTGCAAAATAAATGATGAAATGAATTCCACAGGATAACCCCTTTATAGTGTAATGTACGTCTTGACACATTTAAGTGATAACGAGGAACTTAAAGGGATGGACAGTTCTGGTGTTATATAGCCTTATTTTGATTACAAAAGAAAATGTTATTATAAAAAAGAGGCAGACGATTATTTACAAGTTTAAACATAAAGAGAATTACCTTTTCGGTGTAAATATCATTAAATTTAGCTATCTTGAGTTCAGTAAATATAGGGTCAGAATGAGCTCTGTAATGCGATTACGTAATTATTCTTACAATTTTCTTTTGTAATAAAAACATCCGCAGCTGCTCCCCATACCTCAATGCCATAAGTCAGGTTTGGGAACACGAGCTAGTAATAAAGAGTAATGAGGACCCTCCTGGGAAAAATTTGGTTGAGTTTTGAAAATATTCCAATGTGCGAGAAATTTTGTTTCTCACACGTTGAATATGAAAATTCCATCTGAGTTTCTCATCCAAAACCACACTCAGGAAGACCGCAGACTCCACTCTCTTGATCGGGACATCATCAATTAAAAGCGCGATATCACTGCTCAATTTTCTTCGCATACTGAATGCAATGAAATTAGTTTTAGAAGTATTCAACAGCAGTCTGTTGGCTCTGAACCACAGACTTAGTTTCTTGAGTTCATGATTCATATTACTGGCTGCAACAAGTTCATCTGAATTAGAAATGAACACGTTTGTGTCGTCAGCAAAAAGCACAAAGTGTAAAATAGGTGACACATTAGTGACGTCGTTAATATATAATAAAAATAGTAGAGGACCCAAAACAGATTTCTGAGGAACTCCACACGTAACTAATTTATATTCCGACAATGTACCATTGTACAAAACCCTTTGATGCCTTCCACTCAGGTAGCTTGTAATTAAATCAAGTGGAGCACCACGTATTCCATATTTGTTCAATTTACGGAGTAAAATGTTATGTTGTACAGTATCAAATGCCTTCTGGAAATCCAGCAACACACCCAGAGCGACATGCCCTTCCTCTAACACTTCAACTATCTTGTGAGTGTGTGTGTGATTGGGGTTTTACGGCTCCACCCAACCCGTTCGGGTGATACGGGCGCCAGAACAGAAGGCCCGGGACCGGGGTTTCCCCCTACTCTTATCGATAAATCCCAAGGGTTCTTTATCCTGCATACCACCATAGACAGTAGTACACAGCGCCCCGCCTTGTTACGCAGTTGGGCAGCACTGCAGAGTCACCGAAGAATTACAATTGTAATTCACAATCATAACGCCCGTGGCCTGATCGGGTCTCGAACCCGGGACGTCGACCCCCACGGTCGTCATAGGATTGTAGTCAGCGGTTTAACCCACTGCGCTATCCGGTGCCCCCAACTATCTTGTGAACAGCAGAGATCAATGCCATGGAAGTGTTTTTTCCCGATTGGAATCCAAATTGATGCGGAGAAAGAATGCTGTTATCCTCAACAAACTTCATAATACGTTTGTGAATCAGTTTTTCAAACACTTTTGAAAATTAAAATATGAATTTCCTGCTCAGGCAGGAAAGCTTGATACGAGATGAGTGTGAGATTTCTTTTATGAGAACTGCTGAAAGATCTGCTCACTCGACGGCTCCCATTGTTGAGAATAGAAGAATTACTTTTGTGACGCCACCATAGTCTGAAATCGAACGCGAGAAGAAAGCGAGGTTTCAAACATCTCAAATCCGATGCATTTAGGAATTTGATCACAGCAAGCGTATTGCCTAAATATATGTCAGTCAAAAGGCATATTTGTCCCCTTTAAATGTGTATGGTTTTTACACTGCGATCTGTTTCGTGACACGTTCTCAGAAATGCGCAGCGCCATTGAAAAGCATTGAAATGTTTAACATGGAGTAGATAGATTACTTTGGGTCCACTCTGTATATACAGTACACGTAATTATGGCATGA